>JABUQX010139211.1:10000-16862 GCA_015478945.1 Trachelipus rathkii | reverse complement strand
AGATATATATATATGTTATGAGTATATATATATATATATATAAGATATTATATATGAAAAAGATATATATATGTTGTTATTGATACTTAGCCATCATATCATGCTTTAAAAAATATATTCATGGGTAACTGTTATTGTTTTTCACTCCGCTATTTCGGAGAAGCCCGGGCCGTCAGCTTTTATAATTGATTGAAAATAGCATTATTCTTTAAATTTTTTTTTAATAAATAATTTTAAATAATCTCTTATATGTATTATGTAATAATTTCTTTCATATGACTAATTTTCGCAAAAAAAATAAGAGAATTTTATCGTAACTATGAAATTTGTAGAAGATCGATCGTTTCTATAATGATAACTCGGGCTAAGCCCGAGCAGCCCGAGTGTAGGAGTCGTCTCTGATATATATATATATATATATATATATATATATATATATATATATATATATATATATATATATATATATATATATATATATATATATATATATATATATATATATATATATATATATATATATATATATATTTATTTAAGAGAAAGAATGAGTATATATATATATATATATATATATATATATATATATATATATATATATATATATATATATATATATATATATATATATATATATATATATATATATATAAGAAGAAGAATGGATGTCAATGTAGTCGGGACAATATGAAGACTTTCTTCGCACAGTTCTATTTGCAACCTGGCCCTTTATTTTATTTTTTTTTTAGCTTGTACGACTCCAGGACCAGCAAATGGAATCTATGCTTCTAAAAACTACGCGGTCTTATGGAGATCTTTGGGAGAACGAGTTTAGAGTCCAATGGAGGAATATTTTAGCCCCAATGAAAGGGTGAAAACTCTACCTCAGGATATATAACTCAAGGAAAGGCATCGGAAACCATTGCACCTAGAAATAGTTTTCTGGAGTGCTCTAGGATTGAGTTTCGAGGCCAGAAGGAGGAAGATGCTGGTCTAACTGACAGGGCGAAAGCCCTACTCTGGGAGATGGTATATATATATATATACAGAAATATATAAGAGAAAAATATATTTTTCTATATATAAATAAATGGAGAAGTTTGTTATCTTTTTATATATATATATATATATATATATATATATATCAGTGGCGGCTCGTGAACCGAAAACATGGGGAGGCACTTCAATATATATATATATATATATATATATATATATATATATATATATATATATATATATATATATATATATATATATATATATATATATATATATATATATATATATATATATATATATATATATATATATATATATATATTTTTTAAGAGTGAAATTTTTTCTTCTTTTTGTCTTTTGTTCAACGCGGAGGAATATTAATAAATAAAGATTTTCGTAATTTTATATTTATACATGACAATTTCCATTCGTAAACACCATTAGTAAAAAGACTTTATAATATAATTTTAACATACAGCTTGTCAATCTCCATTTCAATAATTAAATTTCATAAATTTCGTACCCACGAGTTACCAACCCTACAATAATTTAAAACCGGAGGAAGTTTCTCTTTAACCATCTTATAGTTCTACCATACCTGTCCGTACGGCAATTACACCTTGGTCTCAAGAGTCAAATACTACTCTCCTTTTAATCCTGCATTGTGCGTGATCCAAAAACCTTGCAAACCAGTTATATTCATCGTAGTTTCCATAATTCAGCATATCACAAAACCACGTATGCATTCTTAATGTTATTGACAACACAGTTTCATCATGAGGGAGGATGGCTATCTACCTTGCAGTTTAGAGTTAAACCTAGACTGATTGACAGGGTGATCCAAAATACAGCCTCTAATCACACTTAAAATCTTTACGTGCGTGAACTTAGCGCTGCCCCCGCATGAGTCCCCAATCTGGGACTTTTTCCTTCGCTTCTTACACCTTGGCAATCCGGTCTCAATATAGTAAATTTTAGTATAACTCTCTCTCTCTCTCTCTCTCTCTCTCTCTCTCTCTCTCTCTCTCTCTTTTCTTTTCTTCTCTTCTTTATATATATATTTATATATATAGAAATATATATAAAAATAGAATATACATATATATATATATATATATATATATATATATATATATATATATATATATATATATATATATATATATATATATATATATTTTTTTTAAGTTTTTTTATTTAAATTTTTTTTAAAATAGTTTTCTTTATTTTGTTTCACATATTTATTGCAAAGGGCAACTCTACTTACGAGTAGAGTTGCCAATTTTGGGAGGATTTATTTTAAGACGCTCGAGAGGAGGCTTTGTGGAAAACTCCTCAAAATAGACAAAATAAGAATAAGGTTTCTTTTACGTTGCCATGACAACCAGTGTTTTTAAAGCATTATAATTAAGCTCTCTAGTAGGCACAAATCGAAATGCCTCCAGTCAATGATTCATATGAAAAATAATGTTCGGAAGAAAATAAATGATTTTAATGTAAAATTAGCGTCCTTGTATAACATTTTAAACATTATTTTAATAGTAATAAATAGTAATTTGAATTATTTTATTACATTAGTTGCTTTTATTTTTTTTTAGAGGAGGCCCGGCCTCCTGTGCTTCCCCCGTAAAGCCGCGCTTGATATATATATATATATATATATATATATATATATATATATATATATATATATATATATATATATATATTTAGTATATATATATATATATATATATATATATATATATATATATATATATATATATATATATATATATACCTATATATATATATATATATATATATCTTCTATCTGCACAATCTCATACAATCCCTGTCAAACTTTCTGATCTTAAACTTTACGGCTGTTCTCGTTCTTAGTAAATACTATTTATTTAAATTTAACAGTTAAAAGACCAACATGTGTGTGTGTGTGTGTGTGTGTGTGTGTGTGTGTGTGTGTGCGTGTGTGTGTGTGTGTGTGTGTGTGTTTTGGGTTTCTTTGATTTGGACCTGTGTGTGTGAGTTTCCTTAACTCATGTGATTGTTATGCTGGCCACTGGTCATTTTTTTACCAAAGAAAGATTATGGCTGGCCCACGCACCGGTGTGGTGTGGTGCGGTGCTGCAAATAGATTTATTGTCCCGGTGTGATGTAGTTGTAATAATTTAAAGGTGAGATTCGGTGCGGTGCTCTCTCCGGTATGGCTTGGAAATTGCTGTTCTCTGCCAACCCTACCAGATATTACATTAGCACAACAATCCTTTTTTTTATCTTGAAATTAGTTTTTTGAAAGGAAATTTTTAAGTTAAAAATCCTCGTTTGTGAACGCTGCAATAGATAAGTCTTATAAGCCACATACGAGAATCACACAAAAATGTGCCGTATATAAAAGTTACAAACGGCACATTTTCGATTTTTTTTTTTAATGTATGTGTTATAGGACTTCATTTTTCATTCGTATGTGAATACTTTGTTTATTATCAACAAAACTTTTTGTTTTGTTACTGACCTGGAATACACCCTGGAAGAACTTAGATCTCCGGGTCAAGGGAAGAGATTTTCACGTAATTAAATTGGAAATTAGATTTTGGCGTCTTCCAGAGTCTTCTGATTTTTCTATGACCTATCAATGACTTTCTTGTGATTCTCCATCTAAATTTATGTTTTTCTTGTTTTTGTTTTTTTTTTTTACTTTTTCTTCTTCTTTTAAATCTTGTAACTTTGTTGACAAACTCAAATCCATTGACTATCTATAAACACTTTAATGTCAAACACTTTTTTTTTTTTTTTTTTTTTTTTTTTGTAAAATTTACTATTTTTATGCAAGTTTAATTTATACATTACGGAAGTAATTTTTCTAAACACGTGGATGCCAAAAAAAAAATGTCCGTCGGTTAGCTACCCTGACAGGACTATGTAGTTTTTTTTTCTCAATTCTACAACCTCATTTCTAAAGTAAAACTCTTCTGTTCTTATTATTATGGTCTAAGTTTTTATCTGAAAAAAATGTTATATTATTATATATTATATAATATATAATATATTTATATTATATATATTATATAATATATATATATATATAATTATATATATTATATATATAGATTATACTTATATATATTATATATATATATATATACTAAATATATATATGGAGAGAAGAGAGAGACGAGAGAGAGGGAGGAGAGAGAGAAGAGGAAGAAAGAGAGAGAGAAGAGAGAGAAAGAGAGAGAGAGAAGAGAGAGAGAGA
Organism: Trachelipus rathkii; assembly: GCA_015478945.1. Taxonomy (NCBI): domain Eukaryota; kingdom Metazoa; phylum Arthropoda; class Malacostraca; order Isopoda; family Trachelipodidae; genus Trachelipus; species Trachelipus rathkii. The sequence continues at coordinate 12,607 of JABUQX010139211.1, read as the reverse complement.
GAGGAGAGAGAGATTTCAAACTTGTTAAAAAAACTAACAAGGAAAATAGCCTTTTTGGGGGGGAGGTGGGTAAAGTGCCATTTTAAGAACTGTTCCATTAATTGTAAAATACCGTAATTAATTAGTAATAACTTGTAGTGGAATGAAATTTTCTCTTTCTCTCTGAGAATCAGCCTTAGTAAGTAGTAATGGACCAATATTGTTTTTGGAATAAGTGTCACAATCCTCGAAGCTTAAACTTTGAATTTTCATCCGATTTACATCAAACAATAAAAGACAAAATGCAATATTTCCCGATTTCTAAAACGTTGATTTCGAGAGTTTTTCAGTATCTCGATTTATTTCCTTTTAATTAGCATATGAAAGACAGATTTTTTTTTTTTTTTTTTTAATTTATTCACTTTGACATATCGGCCGTTAATTTGGATCCCCTTCTGATTTGTTTACAACTCTGATGTAATTCAAAAGCTCTCTGATCTTTGCCCACCAGAGAAAATATATAATATATATATATATATATATATATATATATAATAATATATATATATGATATAGATATATATATATATATATATTATATATATATATAGGGTGGGATGGTTATAAACCATTTGGTTTTAAACATGTTATTTTTTGTTGTTTAAACCACGTAAAAAAACCAATGGTTTAAACCATTAAAGAAAAACATGCATAAAATATTTTAAAAATATAGTTTATTAATGGTTTTCTTTAGCAATGTTGATATGGTTTTCTCATTTTTTCAATCGAAGAGTAACTGAAAGGCAATAAATCTGCTGACTGTTTATATATTGTGAAGAATGAAAATATATATTATAATATAATATATTATAATATTATATATATATATATAATATATATAATATAAATATTATATATATATATATATATATATATATGAATATATTTCTAATTTAACATGTTTAGAAATATGATTCTTGTTTCGAGCTCTTGGGAATTCCTTTTCTACCCATCGATCCACATTTCAAAAAGTTTAGATAAAACTCATGTGTGGGTGTGTGACCACAGCATGTAACCAAGCTTAGAAGGAATGACTGTAAACTAAGTGAGGGTTTATATTTGGAAAATATGAACATGGAGCTTTGACCGTTTTCAGACGCCGATCAATGTCTGAGTCGATTTACCTCGTGCAAAATAGAAAATCAGGCAAAGCAACAGAAGCCACCAATTTGGCGAAATATCGCAGCCAAGCAATCAGACCCGCAGTTCTCCAAGGATGAGTAATTCAAAAGCAATGGAATTATGGAAAATGGTATCCTGAATTGATGCCCATTTTGTATAAATTTAAGAGGAAATTCTCCTCCATTTCAGTAGTGACAGAGCCATTTGATGGTAGCAGTGCACTTCCTTTCACTTGATTACAGATCTCTCAAAGAAAAATTAAATGAGAAGGTTATATATAAATAGTAAGCATATTGTCAGCAACCTCATCAAATGCTAATGTTGAAAGGTAGTATGTCAACTATTGGACTTGTGCACAGCAACATTAGAAATAGGTGGGAACAGTTAAAGCAGGGAAATTAGTTTTTTTGTTTAATAAATTTCTTAATGATAATTTCAGTTTCGGCTTTTAATGATGAATCTCTCTCTCTCTCTCTTCATCTCTTCTCTCTCTATATATAATATACTAATATTATATTATATACTTATTATATATTATAAATATATATATATAGTATATATATATATATAAACTATATAATATATTATATATATATATGTATTATTATATATAATACTATATATATATTATATATATATTATATAATATATATACTATATACTATAGCATATATTTATATTATATATATATATATATAATATATATATATATATATAATATTCCTAGTATTCGAAGATATAAAGGCTAAATAAGAATTCATTATTGATTATCAGTTATAGGTATTTGAATAAACTTTCTTTGTTTTTTTGTTTTGTTTTTTTTTATGTAACATAATAGTTATAACCTTTTTTCAGATAGGAGTTTATATGATTATATATACCCTCTCTATTTTTTGACTTTAGAATTTATGAAAACTCAAATATTAATAGTTTTATACGCAGTCTACATTATCACAGAAATTTGGCCGTAGAAATTTAAAAATCTAAAGAAATTTGATTAAGGTAATTTTAAAAAAATTGTTATCACATGTGCTGTATACAGTTTCCAGTAGTATTTTTGCCTAAAAAAAACATAAAACCATAAAACCACATTAAACCATCAAATAGCATAAAACCAGAAACCAAAAAAAACATTGATTTATTTTGGATTTATTGTTGAATAAAATCAATGGTGTTGGATTAATTTAAAATAAAACATTTTTTCTGAACTAAATGTCTTCTCTATTATTAGAATAATTTTATATATATATATATATATATAATATATATATATAATATATATATATATATATATATATATAATATATAATTCTGTGTAGCCTTAATAAAAACTAGCTCAACTAGCTGCGTATATGATATTATAGTAAGTCGTCTCTGTTTTCTTTACTTGATTAATTTGCATAATCGAATTAGCTTTCTCTGTCTCTATATTATTATATGGATTTT
>JABUQX010139211.1:0-5000 GCA_015478945.1 Trachelipus rathkii | reverse complement strand
CTCTCTCCTCTCTCTCCTCTCTTTCTTTCTCTCTCTCTGCCCTTCATCAGTTCTGTTAATCTTTAACTTTGTTTTGTTAATGACCTGGAGAACATCCCGGAAGGACTTAGATCTCCTGGTCAAAGGAAGAGATTTTCACGTGATTAAATTAGGAATTAGATTTTGGCAGTTTTCCAGAGTCTTCTGATTTTTCTACGACATGTCAATGACTTTCTTGTGATTCTTCATCTAAATTTATGGTGTTTCTTTTTTTACTTTTTCTTCTTCTTTTAGATCTTGTAACTTTGTTGACAAACTCAAATCCAATGAAGAGAGAGAGAGAGAGAGAGAGAGAGAGAGAGAGAGAGAGAGAGAGAAGAGAGAGAGAGAGAGAGAGAGAGAGAGAGAGAGATTTCAAATATTTTAAAAAACTAACAACGAAAACAGCCTTTTTTGGGGGGAGGAGGGTAAACTGCCATTTTAAGAACATTTTCTATATATACTTGTAAAATACCGTAATTAATTAAATAGCTTGTAGTGGAATAAAATTTTCTCTTTCTCTCTGAGAATCAGCCTTAATAAGTAGTAATGGACCAATATTGGTTTTGGAATAAGGGTCAGAATCCTCAAAGCTTAAATTTGCGAGAAACTTTGAATTTTCATCCGATTTACATCAAACAATAAAAGACAAAATGCAATATTTCCCGATTTCTAAAACGTTGATTTCGAGAGTTTTTCAGTATCTCGATTTATTTCCTTTTAATTAGCAAATGAAAGACAGAATTTTTTTTTTATTTTTTTTATTTATTTACTTTGTCATATCGACCGATTAATTTGGATCCCCCTTCTGATTTTTTACAACCCTACGTAACTTTATTAACGTGACTACATTAACCTACAACTAACTAATATTATATATATATATACAGTTATATAATATACTATATATAATATATATAATAGATTTTTTATATATAGTATATATAATATAAATATATACTATAATATAATAAATAATACTAAAAAAATATAGTATATATTAATATATATATCTATATTATTATATATAATATATATATATTACTATATAATATATCATATATATATATACTATTCTTTTAATATATAATACAATATATATATATATAAATCATATATAATATATACAGAATAATATATATATAATATACCATATACTTTATATATATAGTATTTTACATATTTACTTATAATATGATACTATATTATATTATATATAATATTATATATATATAATATCATAAAGCGTCTCTGGTTTTCTTACCTTGAGATTTTAATTTGCACGAATTTCTCTTCCTCGTCTCTAATTATATATATATATATATAATGATTATATATTATATATGTATAATATGATATAATTATAAGTATATAAGAAGGTAATAGGTTAATGTTTATTAATATACGCACAGTGGTTTTTTATTCTATATTAATTACTTGCAAAATTAGTTTTACGTATCGAATCGAATATTCTTAATATAACTTATAATTTACTATATTACATATCATGTACAATAAATGACAGATGTTTCGCCGTATAGTATATTGTATTAAAGGTGTCAATACGTATAATGAAAGCTAACTAACTATATTCCCCAATTGAGATGCAGTTTGAGAGTAACTTGCTGTCGAGAAGTTTGATAAGAATGATAAGTACACATTTTTTCAGCCTTTTCTCTCTATTACATATACCCCGAAAGCTCTCTATGTTGAAATACACTCAAACGTGCCGCACAATACTACAATACTTATCAAGCACCATTTTTCTCGAAATCAGTAACTCCCCCCTAAAACCCCCCCCCCCTCATCTTCACCCATTTAGAAACCCGCCTCCCCCTTCTCCGCCACTGGGTGATCTATATGAGCGAACCTCAAATTCCCTTTTGATAGAAAGAATAATTTAGAGGATAACGTTAATGTGTTCATGTCTCATCATCTACTGAATCGATCAACCTCCTTTAAGACATGTTTCAACTGCTTTATATCCACTCTGGGCGATTTTCCTCCAGGAGTTACATTCTCCCTGATGCTGACGATGATCGATATTAGTAATTGCTTTATGTAGATTTTACATTTATGCGCCTTGACGATGTGTATACTTAAGTATGTATATAACTGAAGAACAGTTTGCAGATTTTATGGAAACCTATCTTATCATTGTTCCTAAATTCTAAATATTGAGGAGCTTACTTTATATATCGTCAGGCTACCCGTGTCGCGCACCACAAGCCAATGAGAAGCACGACACTCAGTTCGTACACACGGCAGAGACCCATCTACTGATCAGTATCACTACAACCACAAACACTCAACATTCCCCACTAATCATCTCCTTTGCCACGCTATCTCACTCCTATCTCTCTGATCTTCATATCCACTTATCACACGTTATGCTCTATTTACTTATCGACGCATAATTATTATTAGATTAATAAAATTATCATAACTATCATATATAATTTAACTATGTATATAAAGTATAATATATATATATATATATATATATATTATATATATATATACTATATAATATATATATATATATATATATATATATATTATATATATATATATATACAATATATATATATATATAAAATGATATATAGTATCTATCTATATTTATATGGTCTGAAACTTGATTAGCTTATACCTAATAATTTCACTACCTCCGTTGATAACCTTAATTTTATCTTTCTTCTATATCACTCTATCTTCTCCATAATATATATATACGTACGTCACCGCTTGGCAATAAGTGCTTTTATTCAAGGTCTGAGTATTGACGAAATATATAAGTAGGTAAACCCTATTATCATTATACCCTCTAAATATCGTGCTATATCGCTATTAACTTCTTCTGATTTAGATTTCTGAAGTTTTCGAACTGTATATTACCCAAGAATAGAATAGATATATGAAACTATCTTTAATCTCTATACAACTCTTATCTCTTGATCGACCATTATTGATCATTCATTGATCTCTTCATCTCTCTCTATCTATCTCTTCATCTCATCTCTACTTAATCTCTACTTCACTTACTCTCTACTCTTACTATGCATTCTCTCTCTCATCCTTCCTCTTCTCTGCTACTCTTCATTCACGTTCTACTTCTCTTCTACTCTCTCTTACTCTCTATTTCTTCTCTCTCTCTCTCTACGCAATACTCATCGTAATAATTATTATTTAGCTCACTTTACTGTTCATATTCATATGGAGTAGACACATTAGACACTATTGACATATACCTCACTCCATTAGATAAAATGAGTTAATACGCATGTCAAATCAAGCATTCTAGCATACATTAATTACATCCTTCTCTATATCAACTTCTCTAAATCCACTAGAGAGGAATACTTAGCTTAATGTACTCAATATCATAATGATTACCTCACTGGTAGAATCTGAATCAACATTATTTCTTGATCATTATTCATACAACTAACCTTTTATAGATACTGTACTCATATACTTATTAATATTATATACTTTATATATAATATTATATAATATAGATTTATTATAATAATATACATATATATATATATTAATATAATATATATATATAATAGTAATATATTTTTAATAATTTATTAATAGTTATTTTATAATAGATAATATATATTAATATAAATATATAAAATAAATAATAATATATAATATATATTATAATAAATTATTATATAATCTTAATATATATTATATTATACAATATATATAATAATTATATAATATATATATATATATATATATATATTATATATATATATATTAATATACATAATTTTATTAATATAATATATATATTATATTATATATTATTAATATATATTAAATTATATACTATATAATATATATTATATATATATATAATATATATATATATATATATATATTAATATATATATATTAATATATATAATAATAATATATTATATTATATATTATATATGAATATATATTTAATATTATATAATATATAATATATTATATATATAATTATATATATATATATTTATATATAATATATAAATAATATGTATTATATATATATTATATATATATAGATATATGTATATAGATTCTAATATAAAACTTAAATTATTTATATATAATATATTATATATATTAATATATATATATTAGTTATAATATATAACTATATATATATATATTAATAATATATATTATATATAGAAATATAATATTAATATATATATATATTATATATATATTCAAGAGTATAAACGATCGGTTTTATGACTTGCTCTTTTAATATATTATATATATATTGTCACTCTAAGCTATGGGTTCCGTCAATATGAGATGAAATGCCCGAAACTTTTGGTAATTCTACAATACAAAGACATAAAATGACCTAAGAATAAATAAAATGTATTAATGGAGATGCAAAAATTATATAATTATCGATTATCATGAGATTCCACTCTCGAGACAACGTCATAAGTACTAGTAAGCGAAAATCACAATGAGTTATTTCATATATACTGATTAACTAAAGTATTTCTATTAGATAAATAGTCTCGGACGGTACATCAGTGAAAATCCTCATGTACCTCGTTTACTACAAGTAAGATGATAAAATTCCTTCAATAACATTAATGATATCCTATATATTATCAGATGAAATAGTTATCGTTTATCTCTAAATGTTAAGACTCATCTTCCTATATGGATGTCTAAACATAGTAAATATTCAAAAATAAGTCTCTCGAAGTTGTTAATATATTTTCCTTCAAAATGTTCTCAATAATCTCTCAACTGATTGCTATATCTTAACTTCTACTTAGAAATAATTTTTATCTTTTACTGAAATAATAATTACTTAGATTTCTCATCCGTCGTGAAACTAATTCTTTTCAATGTAAATACTTCTAATTCAATGAATAATATATCAAATCTTGACTCATTACTCACTAGACTATACTTTACGTATGATGCTCTGTTTAACGAAC
>JABUQX010139208.1:0-42601 GCA_015478945.1 Trachelipus rathkii | reverse complement strand
TATAAGCATAAGAACTATGTAATTCCGCTATATCAGTTATATAGAGGTGTGTAGGTTAATGATTGAAGTAGTAGAAATTGAGGAGCTCAGGTGACCGTTAATATAATTAGATATTTCATATAATAAGATGGGACTATCTAGGGCCCAGAATTGCATAGGTATATAAGGGAGAAGGATCTTATTTCCGTAAAATGGTGATATTTAGCCAATACTTTAGAGAGCATGCTTAGTATACGACTGGTGATAAAAAATCGACCACATATACTTTTATCATTAGTGCGAACATCTTAAGCAAATCTTAACTGAATAATCTCTAGTCTAGTATGGTTAGTAACAGATAAAAACTCCAATTCAGGGTAGGCAAAGAATGTAAAAGCCTGTTTGGTTGGTTCAAATCTGAGACGTAGCATAAGAGATTAAAATTAAGAGAAAAGCGTCAGATGTAATTTAAATTATATTACGTAAAGATAGGGTAGTTAATAGGGACTATGATAGATGATTAGAATAAAGCTATAGGATTAGAAAATATGAAACGCTCACTAACCAGTCACCATAAGAGATAAGGGCAAAGACTAGAGATGGCCAGAAATTTCAAATTTAGCAATGTTGAATAACCTGTAACTCGAAGACATCCTGAAGAAGATATTTTTAGCTTATATTATAAATTTAATAGTTCAGAATAGGACAAGATTATTATACCAATTGAATAATTGAAAAATTTTTGGGTGAGTTCAGATAAGGAGTATGGTCAACATTTTTCAATTGCTATTTTATACTCTAGTGTTTTTACTGAGGAGAACGATTACGATCAATCAGGTTTGTAGAGACTATTATAGTTCTTTGTGCAGGTGTAACAAATAGACTTACGAGAATATCATTGGAATGGTGACACTTAATAAATAGAAATTTACACGTTTATTAGATCCTAAATTGATCTACATAGGTATGCCTGTACAGGCTGAATGGAGACTTATGCGATAGAATTCTGAAAGAGGGAGTATGCAGAGTTGCAAAGGCACATGTATTTATTTTTAAATACATCTTATACTATAACAGTTAGGATGAGGTACCAGAATGACTCGAAACACAGCAGTGGTGTGTGGACCTATTTATTAAGATTAAGGGTTTAGTATATCAAGTGAAGATTTGGGAAAAATTACTAGTCAGGCCAGTTAGCTGACTACATCAATCTCTGAGTATGCTAAAGCCTGAGTTCCTGAAAAGTTACTAATAGATGTCATAATAGAGAAATATTATAGTAAAGATGAACAAGGTATTGTATGACTCCGCAGCAGTTTCAGAGAAAGGTAGTCATGTCAGACATAACCTATTTCGATATTATAGGATATACTTATTATACTACTGCTAATATGACCAAAGGATGATCTACCAATATGCTGATATTGGTATATATTTTAGGACTTTAGGTTAAATGCATATGGTTGATATAGGTTAGCCCCATCATCTATGGCTGAATGAGTAAAAAGTTAGTTCATATGTGGATATGAGTGGTTATAGATGGTAACCATGGTGGTAACTCTAATAGAGTGGGTTGCCGAAATATAAACAGTGGTGAGACAACTAAATTGAGAATAAACTGTATCGTATAGTGATAATCATTAGTGTAAAGAGTTGGTGTCCCACACAGGTTCTAAGTTGCTGGGCGATATGAGTTGTTCCTATTACATATATCGATAATTATGATTAGACGCTATAGTATTGGACATTAAATATTGCAATTGGTTTCTAATTTGCATGATCTGAAAAGTGGCTCAATCCTTAAGTATAGTGAAATTATAGCTGAAAGGATGACATAAAATGATATCAAAATTGATCTCGATAAACTTCTATTGGGTGGGTCAGCAGATGATAAGTGGCGAATATGATATTTTAATTAGTATAAGATGCTAAGGTTCTTCACCTAGGTTACTCAAAAAAGTTCTTAACTACGATATGCTAATGGGATGCTGAGCTTTGTGGAACAGAAAAGATTTTAGGTGTGATTTATAAGCCGAGTGAATTTTGAAAGTAGCTCATCATAATGTTTGGAAGCTAGGAAATAAATAGTCAGTAGTGAAGAGCTGGGCAATAATGCGTCTAAGTTGTTCACAAGAGCAGAAAAGTAATAAAGTAAACTGTATAATAGCTATGTAGGCCTAAGTAACTAGTAGGTATTGTGCACATCGAGGTTGGTACTACCCTGTATTTAAAGACAAGACTAGAATGGCTAGAGAGATGGCAGACGTGAGACGCAACAAGGGATGATTCGTGCGGTGAGGGATCGTATAGTGAGCATATGAAGGATGAGGTTCTGATAGGCGTTTAGGAATGTCTTTTCCTGGTTAGAAAGTGCTGATTTCTTCCTCAGATAGGGGACATGATTACGGAAGTCTAGTACAAAATAATTATTACTATTATTTTGTATAATTTATTAGAACCAAAACATTTACATGTTGAACTTATGACAGAGGACCAGGGGTAATAATAAGAGAATTAAGAATAATAGGCATTGCTCCATTAGTTTCTGGGAGTATATAGACAAGCATGTCATTCCTCAGTTATTTAGGTGTTATAATTTTGGATTAGGTCTGACCTAGAGATAGAGTTGTGGTGAGATACGGTAGTACTCGATATGCAACATTCTAAGTAATACAGTAGTTATTCTTTATGAGGAGTGGGTTGTATAGGTATCATATAAATATAGTGATCAAAATCCAGAAATGGGTAGTATAACTGTATTTTTAGTTATAGCAGTTATTGTTAAGATGGCATGATGTGTTCAACCCGATATACTTTAAGTTATTATATGCATGTGGAATGGTTGGGTTATTCAATATATTTTAAAAATCATTTTAGTTGTTGACTAAGCCAGAATTGGTGGATTTGTATCATACAACAATTGACAAGCCCCTATATAGGGTGCTTTTGGTGGTTAGCGATGAGCATGTCATTATGTGATATGATGTAGTAGGTAACATAGTACTGGTAGTCTCAAGTCTCGAGTTAGTGCCACCATGTTGATTTTAGTAGCTGTTCCTCTATACTTCTAATGATCACCTAAAACACCCCACACATGCACTATCACATGTTCTTAGTATCAGGATGGTGATAGCAGATTTTCGGAGTGCCCACCGCCACTCTTGTTACATCATTCATTTCACTCAGTTATGAAAGACCATCCCTAATTCATTATTCTATGCAGAATTCCCCTTTATCCTCTATAATATATATACTGATATACTAGTTTAAAATTAATAGTATAGTATATATATATAATATTAATTATATATAACATATAATACAATATATATACTATACATAAGTATTAATATATATTATATAATAGTATAATATATATATATATATATTATATTTATAGTAGATATATATTATATATAATAAGGATTCTTTTTAGGCTTAGGACCGGGTGGTCATAGTTGTTGCTATCAAAATCTCATAAGAAGTACGTGAAACAAATGTATAAGACTAATAAAAATAGATATTACTGAGAGGAAAAATAACGTTTAGTTTATTCCTAAGCATATATACTAGTTCCATTAGTAACGGAATATAAGCTATATAATTATATTACTTTTAAATCAGTAGTACTATACACTTCATAGGGTAGAGGCGGGTCAGTGATTATACCCTAACATACTGTCAGTAGTCAACTATTATATTAACTTTTACATTCTATCCTATAAAACAAATAAAAAATTGGTAATTTTACACCCATGAAATGATACTTTGCTTTTAGGCCTGCCTTGATGTATGTCTTACCAGCTGTTTGGTGCTGCTGAAACAAAACAAAAAATACAGTCACAGTCAATAAATGACTCTGATATAAGGAAAATATATACATTAGAAAATTTATAAATTATTAGTATACATAATAAACAATGAAGAGCCTTATACCCTACAAGTACACAATCTATCTCCAATATAAGCTATATAATCTATAGATATTATAATAGTACTTTATATTATATTATATTATATATTAATATATTAGTATATAATATACGAATAGATATATATATTATAGTAATATATATTATATATAGTATTAATATATATTCATATTTATATATTACTCTATATTAATTAAGTAAGATATATGTATATATATATTATATAATACATAAATATATAATATATATTATATATATTATATATTTATAAACTACATATATAATTATATATGTTAGTGATGGGACGATTAATCGTCACCGTCATCGTCATCGGCAACAAGATCTAGGGATATATATTTTATATATATCTATAGTACATCGGCAAATTTCGACCGCCATTATTTTGTACCCATTAATATTGAACAAAATATAGAATTTTTGGAATATATATTAAAAAACTCAATATTAATCAATATGTAATAATAATTAATAAAATAATAAAACTTATATAATAATTAAATAATAATAATAATAATTATATATATAGGAATTAATATATTATATATATATTATATACTTAATATATATATTATATATATATATTATTATATTATATATATATATATATGTATATATTATCAAATATATATAGGTGTTATACTTGTACCTATTAATACATTATACATATCGTATATAAACTATGTGTTTCATTAGTACAGCAATGTGATATAATATACTATCATCTACTATACTATAATAATAATTAAAGATACATTTCAAGATATATTTATAATAATTAATCTTTTTAAGATTATATATATATATTTCTAATATACAAATATTATAATTATCATTTCATAATATTTTATACATAGTTATTATATATATATTATATAGTATTATATTGATATTGATATGGTAAATCTAAAAAATAGTAATATATTGTAATGCAAGTTGTGCTGTAATCATTACTAATATGGCTCATATATATATATATAGAGTTGTACCTATATAAATTTTTATGACGGAGAGAGGAGAGTATGAGAGAGTGAGTAGAAGATATATAATAGAGATATATCATAGTGAGATAGAGAGATATAGTATAGAATATAGATGATCTGTTCGATATATATATGATATAGATAGTTGATGAGATGAATATGAGGAGATTGTGGAGGGAGTGTTGTACCCCCTATAGCCCCATAATATAATATACTTTATGTCACATTGTTGCCTTATCGACTATTGTATATGAATTCGTATACCAGAGATGACCATAATGATTTGGCCTGTTATTATATTGTCGGTCTATATGCCAGGGCACATCGCTTCCTCCTCTGACAGTGCCAACTTCAATGTCATATATCACCTTATATACTTATATCTCTATACCAACTCCTTCGAGGACAACATTTAAGACCATCCCCTCATATCCTCCTTATTATTCAAACATCATACGGCTTGTAGGGAGACTAAATTTCTTAATTCCAATGCCCACATACGACTAGATCAGTCATTCTGTGTTACTGTCTCGTAGCATAGGCCGAGCTCACAGATTACGGATCGAAGGAGTTTATTAGTCATAGAGACCTTAGCACTAACTACTACGCTTTCAATAACATCTTATTCCAATGCATCACCTATCGAGAGAATGTCAGGCAGTAATTGATCGCAATTAAAGCGACCACATCATCTATCCATGTTAATATCTACGCCGACTAAAATATGGGTAAGGCTTTCTCGAATTCTCATCATGCTATATGAAATGTCATGTAAGGAATTATGTTCGCAGTGACTTGATACTCAGTAGTCGAGGTGATGGAAATGGTGTTATTTAGAAAGGGCAATCTTGATCTTAGCTCTCTAGTGTGACTGCAAACTAGGGAGTGAAACGATGCATCGGTGAAAATTGACGCTGGTGTGTTGTGATGAATCGTTTGTTTTTTTAGCTTTGTGAGAAAAATGACTGCGGGATTTAGAAGGATTACAATTCTAGTAAGATCAAACTCGATAAGAGTATGATAATGTTCTTTAATTGATAGAGAGTTATGGTAGATTTGTGTGTGTGAGTAGATGTGAGTACTAGAAGTCTAAAAGGTTAAATTTTAATTGAATAAGATCTCAAAATTTGAGTGTAGGTTACATATGATCCGAATCCATAGATGGTACAATATTTTCAAATTTACATGGAATTGTTGGAAAGAGTACTTGATTTCTTCGGGATAATAACTGTGTATAATAGTATAAATGGATAGGGTTCGAGGTAATATGGAGTATATCAAGTTCAAATGTTTGCATTTATAATAAAACATGCCCATATGCAAGGATTATTTTTCTGGTACAAATACTGTCTACAATCCACTCTATGAGAGCGAGGGCAGAGCCCTATTCAGGAGGGATTGTAGTACTTCAAACTTCACCCCTAGTCGATCGAATTTCGCCATTATATCAGAGCACAGGACGCAGGCTGTTAGAAGTGAGGAGATTAAATCCAGTACGAAATACAGAAGATGGAAGGAATTCCACAAAAACCACGCAAAGTCTCGTGGGAAGAATATTAAGTCACTGGCAAGCAAACTAGCTAGAAAGTACCTAATATAATGTCTTATATCCGATCAAGTTGATATGAACTCGACGTAGTGCCACAGATACTATATTGCTCAACCTATATTTGTTCATGCGCACCAGCGTGCAGTTAAATTGATACGATCGGTTGCGTACATCTGCAGAACGAATCCATATTCTTAAGATCCAAATCGAAAAGCACCCTTGCAGGCCGCGTCAATGCTACCAGCCAGCATTAAGTATAATTAACAAACAGATACGAAACTAGAATAGAATAACATGGAGTTACCATACTAGACAACATATTAGACGTAAAGCTGACCAAACCACGCCTCGCAAAGATAGAGGGTCAAGTGATTACCTGCAGAAAGTAACTCATGAACAGTTCTATTAAGCACTGTTTTCGTTTGACTCGACCCGTGGTCCAAAAGTACCTCATAGGTAGGTTGAAACCAAACCGCCCCCCCATGAATGAGAGCAGTCATCACTCGCATACATGGGGCGAAATGATGACCTATATAGATATAGTATCTATATATCTGATGAAATGACATAAGGAGGGAAAAAGTCTCACAGTCTAACAGTTCTTTGAGTTTCTTTGAGGCCCCTTAGCAACCGTTGTGATGTGTAGTTTCCAAATGAATTTATTTTTTGTTCAATGTTAAGGCCACGGCATGTTAATCTTGTATCCAACAGGTAAGATGACACAGAACCTCGGAAAGAGAGACAGGGTTATAAGTTTAAATGGTATCTTTTGGAGAAGGAGATCTTTGTAAAATTTCTGTTCTAATAGCACACACTCTACAAAGTGTATTTCATCATCCTAAAGCACACCGAGAATAAAAATCGGAAAGAAGATTAGACGAGATAGGCCATATTTACCAGAAGATAAAAGTACGGAGTATAAGAACTTGTATATGAGTAATAGAATGTAAGGGTATGAACGGTCATCCGCAACTAGTGTAATTGAGATTTTAGAGGTGCGTGCAGAAATCATTAATGTAAAAAGTTAGAATACAATAGGAGATAGACAGAACCTGAAGGAACCACCACGCGTTATTGACAGAAAAGAAGAAGATAGTCTATCATTACGCCGTCAAACAACAGCCGATATATTGAAGCAATTGAAAGAAGTACTATCAGATAATAAGGTGAAAGATAAGAGAGAGTAGAACCCCAAAGGAGGGGAGCGTTGGATGAGTAGCCAGTGACGCTAATGCCCTACTACGGTTCAATATAGACTATTGGTATCTGTCAAGCGCCAGCCACTCCTAAAGTCTCCCCGTTGAGTTCTTAAGTAGCGAAAAAATTCCATAAATCGGTATGATATAGTTAACAGACTTAGGATAAGTATAACTCGCCAGTATGACTTCGATTGCCAACGTGAGATGACCCCTATACTGGCGATCGTGAAGTGATGTTTCTCAGATGTATCTAAGAAGTGAGTTGCAAGGGTTTTCCAACACGATCTTAGTATAGGAAATACAGTTAAGCAGCTACAGAGGCTAAGCAGATAGTCTATAGAAGGATCCAGTAACGGCTTCCTGTGTTTTTATCGGAAATATATTTAGTACAGTGAGTATGCATTACACATACATACTGTTGTGGAGTAAAAAGAACAGTCCACCGCATTAGAGAAAAATATATATTATGACAGAGGTGATCCTGTAAGAGATCGCTCTAGCCCTTTTTACTATTAGAGAGAATTTAGCCCAATCAACTTTGGAATCAGATCGGTAACATAAAAACTGTCATGACCTTTTCACCATGGTGATATGCGCTGAACGGTGTCCATAGAGCACTGAGTATTGTCTTAAGTATGGTGAGATAACCAACGAGGATGTTATATGCGCCACTTTCCTATATGAAAGCCAGCTATTAGCCTATACGTCTATGCAATGGATTCAATCCCCGTCCCATACGATTATAGCTAGAGCTATAGAATCAATTCATGGCTCATAATCGAGAACGTGTATAAGAGAGGAACGAATTCCACACCGTTGATAGTCACTAGTCTACTAGCCTGATATGCCTAGTCATCATGAGAATAGCACATGATAGTTCCAACCGATAGGATTATTGAGGACAAGAACACGAGTTTAGTTTAGAGACAGATAATAATGCAGGAAAGAAAAATTTAGCTGGATAGAACGTAATGAACCTGGCCATCCTATCAACGAGTTTACAGCCCCTCCTTAATCTTTTAAAATACTTATTACACTCCATCATTATCTCTATATAGTTATTCGGATAGTAGTCAAGCCACTATCTTGTCTATAATCATCTGAAACTTGGATAAACCTTACATTAATGATCCCTTGGTTCTAATATTTTGATACATGTAGATTGAGGGATACAGGTGCCCACTTGACCCTTAAGAAATCCCGTTACGGACCCTCAACAAACATCGTCTATCCTCATATTCCATTATACATCATTACGGTTCCATTTACCATTTTGATAACCAAAAAAAGTAGTATTATAATGTATTATTAATATATTATATATATATATATTATTATTATACATATGTTATTATTATATTATTATTATATATTATTATTATAATTATTATTACTTATTATTATTAGGTTGAGATTAAGGTTAATCAAAAATCTTTGACGCTACGAAAAATAATTTCGGTAGAGGTTGACCCCTTGACCCTCCTGTCTACATTAAAGTATATTATATATATCTTATATATATATATATATATATTCATATATTATATATAATACTATAATAAATATTATAATATATATATATTATATATATATAATTATAATATATATAATATATATATATATATGTATATATGATATTATATTATATACTTATTAGGGCTATATTATTGTATCTGGAACTTGAATTTTCTATGTTTACCGGGCGCTCACGATCGGAATTTAGCCGATATCACAAAATATTAATTGCCTCCTAAGTGACGCTAGGAATTCTCTTAATGTATACCTTTCCTTTAACTATATAAGAAATGTAAATAAAAATTTATTATATATAATTTGTCAACATAAAATATTATATTTAGACTTGGTACTAAGGTAAACACCTTCATTTATAATCATCATCAATTTTTAAGTAGCACAATCTGTGGAAGTCTAAAATTTATATATACCGCTATAGACGGCTAGCCACGAGCACCATTTTATTGCGGTAGACTCCAGGGGAATCACAAAGAGCAATAGCATCCCAAGCGTGTGAGATAATTAGTGAGTCTTATGAAGGAGAGTCTTCTCCCAGGAATAAGATTTGGCATACTAAATCAACTGACCCCAAATTCTCAGAATATAATGAATATTTTAATCGCAGATGAGTAACCGAACTATATATTACACATTTCACAGAATAGAAAGGGGATTATTATAGGACACTTATATTGCGCCCGATCTTCGAACCCAAAATTATCTAATATTCAAGTAGTAAATGATTTTGATAGAGAAGATGTTACCAAGCTTCATACAGGATTAATTTGATTCAGCACGTATGGTCTGAGAAGCTGTCTAAGGTACTGTTCAGATATCATTTACTACAAATATTATAGAGAGCTAAATCAATCTAATAATCGATAGCTCAGTTTATTTCTTTATAACTCCACTCTGGTATATACTTATTACCATGCTGTAGTTTAAAAAATTAGACTGATAATGTAACTCGAGCATTGGTCAAGATTTTAATTCCACGGTTCTTCAATTCTGGAATTAAATATCACTATGTAGTTTTGGAAAATTATGCATGTGAATTATTCGCACATTCCTCCATATACAAAGATCGATATTATGATCTTTCGAGATGGTAGTATAACCATGAAACTTGTAACTAGTTTAGCAGGCATACACAAGTTTTTTATGTGTTTATCTCATTTAAACGTTTCAATTTTTGTTATTATTAAGATTGCACTATCTTTTCTCTCAAAGAACGTGGTTATTTAATAAAGAAATATAGGAATTTTTGTAAAACTTTCGAATCTAATTGTCAAATATCAGTTTTTTTTTTTAAATAAGGGCTTTGTATAAATAAGACATATTAAACAATACAAAAGAGACTTGGACTCCCAATCTGTTGAGCAAGCGCCATTATGCATTCTTTCAAGATGTTATCAAGGATGGAATAAGCAATATTTTGCTTCTGAAAGAATTGATAGTTAGAAAGACCTCTGCAATATTTATATATTAGTTATTTAACACAGTTACTCAATCATTTAAGTACAACTTTGATGCTAATAAATGGTGCAAATACTGTGGACAATAAATTTCTAAAGAGTATTCAGCAACCATTTTCGATGGTTATAACGAAACATATTAACGTCAATAGATTACTAATGTATGATCATCAATTATCTCCATACTTGAGCTCTCCAGCATATCTCCTAAATACTCCTACTATTATATATGCTTAGACTTGTTAAAAGAAGAGCTTGAGATTAGAGGCATTAGGTGTTTATATTTATGAATAAACAAGGTAAAAGAGAAACTTTAGGATCAATTAGACAGCTATTTATCAAAGCAATAACTGATAAATTGTATTTAAGTACGTAGAATAGAACTTCCAAGATACTAAACTAGACATTTATATATTTTCTAATGAAATAAGAGAAGTGAGTAGAAAATGGATAATTTTGGAGCAGAGATTATATGTCAAAATTAATTTGAAGGATAGAAAGTAGTATATAATAAGTAAGTATAGATAGCTCAGTAAGCTAGATAGAAAGTCATCATTAGCGATGACGTCACTGCCATCCATACTTCAGATAAAAACATGACTATGCACTTATCGCTACAATAAAACATCTTATGATGAATATGCCAAGTACCTCAACAATCATCAGGAGTCATATAAGAATAGAATTTAATTACTGACTAAAGTTAATCGATAACGGGGATTAGATTGCTTCTATAAGTTTATATGGATAAGTAAAGTATGACAGTTTCAGGTTCATGTATAGTGTAAATATAGGAAAAAAAGACAAACACACGATAGCGTACGACAAACAAAGAGTGGAAATTCTTAACATGAAATTGAATTTTTTTTAATTGTACCAGATGAAAATCAATATTAGTCTAATATCTGGAAAAACAGGGATATATTATCTATTATCAGATTTGGTGAAAGTGACCAAAGCTAAATCCCAAACATAGCAGGACTAGTCCCCAAATAATTAGCTCTTCCTGATCCAGTATCTACTCCATAGTATTCAGATAAAATAAATATCTTCGATTTGCAGAAACAAGATCATAATATGTTGTAGGAAAATACGATTATAAAATAATCGCCATTTATGAATGAATAAAATCCTATCATCAATGATAATTATAATCGAATAATAATAATAATGAATCCAATAATAGATACAGTGAAGAAGTTATATGAAGAAGAGTTGGACAGCTCACCGTCTACAGTTAAGTGTAAATAAAGAAATCAATAATAATAAAAAAAAGATAAAATCAATGAGATTGAGCTTTCGTAAAATAATAAAGGTGTAATTTATATATAATAGAATGATGATTTTTTATTTTATTACCAGAGTAATCATTTCTAATACTGAGAGGTAAGAAATAGAATTTACATTATAATTGAGTGCATATAGGGAAAGTAACCACCTATATAGCTAATTATAATTAATCACCCATAAACATGAGCTCCACATAAAAATACATATGTCCTACTGCCTAACTCATCTCCCATATATTCAGTAGAAGAAATAATGATGAAATTATTATTCATTGCATGAACGCAATTAAGATTATATTGATGA
Organism: Trachelipus rathkii; assembly: GCA_015478945.1. Taxonomy (NCBI): domain Eukaryota; kingdom Metazoa; phylum Arthropoda; class Malacostraca; order Isopoda; family Trachelipodidae; genus Trachelipus; species Trachelipus rathkii. Next base: position 30,358 of record JABUQX010139208.1, on the reverse strand, counting down.
GATAATAAAATAACGTTCTAATAAATAAGCAGTCCACTAAATGACTGGTGAAAAGTTTAATTCTAATTTAATCTTAAAGATGGCTATGTTATATAAAATAATATTTATCTTCACTCACGACAAATAATAAGATGATTTCATGTATAATACGAATCTTCAGATAGTAAATTTAAGTATTAAAGTTCACATGCACCACTCAATGAGAATTAATGAAAAAATTCGGCCGGAACCGTAAAAATAATTGTCAATTCCGATGGCAATATAACGTGACCCCGAATTAATCTGACCTCCAATGAATACATCCATCTAAATAATACTGAGTAATTAAATATATAGAATATAATACATTAAATAATATATTTGATATAATAATAATATTAATAATGTAATATATAATAATACTATCTGTAATGATAACATTCTTCAGCAGATTACGGCTGTATATTATCAATTATGATAATAATTAATATTATATATATAATTATAAATAATAATAATATATATTATAATATAATATATATAATTACTATTTATATTAATATATAATTTAAATAATATATATATAGAGAGGAGAGAGAGTGAGTATTACATCTAATTATATAATTTTAACATAGTTATTTTGTCCCTAAAGTAAATACTCTAATATCAATAATAAGTACATCGATTCAAAAAATTAATTTAGAGCTTCTCATCTTAATTAACAATTTAAATGAACCTTGTGGTAAACATTAAATTTCTTGATATCAAATGGCGAATATATAAATAACACTTAATGAATAAATGGTTTTTCCATTTTTATTATAAACTAACAATATATAAATAGCATTGAGTTACTTGCTGGAAACAGTACAATAGTTTCGCTACCTGGAGATCGTCAAAACGTATGAAGAAACACATATATCAAAAAACGAATAGCAAAAATCTAATTAAAAAAAAAAAGAGAGAAATATTTAATTTCACGAAAATATAGCTATTAAAATATAAGGAATAATATATATTTATATATCCGAATATATATATGAGTAAATAAGCAAATGTATACAAATAAACTTAGTTATAATAATATATACACAAATAAATTATGATTAAATAAATCAGCAGATTAGTATAATGAAGTAGTAGAAGGATCCCTATAATTTTAACGTGGCATCTGATACTCTCCCCGTGTACTGGCAAATTCTCACAGTATCAGAGGACCGGGAACCGTGAAATTAGACCTCGGTGATTTCTATACTCTAAATTCAAAAATTTCCTTCTGGCCGGTTTCAATTCCGGCCAGACCGGAGTAAATTCTTTAATAGACTTTCTTTTAACCTATATGTTAAAAATTGACTAATAGTAAAAATACAACTACTCCTTAGTATAACTTTCGACATAAAATTAAGTCCGCATCCGATATGGCATGAGTATCATTTAGTGAGGCTCAGGTCCTACTCTCATGTGACACTATATAGTAGAATGCCATGGCATATAGCTACAAGGAGAATAGCTGGAACAGTCCAAAATTAGTTTATAGTGACTAATATAGCCACCTCCCTGTCCTGATGTGTTCCAGAGAAGGCATGCCGTGAACCATCACACCAACCGCAGCAATCATTGACCCAGCGTGTCGATGAAATATATGTGAGTTTTTAGGGTAGAGTTTCTCCCCCAACACGAAATGGATCTGCTGCGAGAGGTCCATCCCACACCTAGCCCAAACACAAAACAACAGTGATCTGAACGCGAATGGATGCGAGTTCACGAGAACACACATACAGAGACCATCCGCGATCGCTATAGAACCGTCCGATTCGCCATCTTCAACCCGAGACAACTCACTCCTAGATGTCTGCAGATAGAAAATCTATTTTGTAGATAAAGAGACAAGTCTACCATACTCATTACCAGGAAATTGTGGAAAGAATCTTAGCCAGTTATTCTTAATAGCTTGATCTAAGGACTGATCAGATTATACAATATCCTACAATAACAGCTAATCTATATAATTGAGGACGCTAACTAATTCCATACTATGTCAATTATACTGGTACTCTCTTATAGCTAGTTTCACTTCTGGAACTTCCAGCGGTAGTATTACTCCAGATTAAAATTTATTTGGTACTGTTGTTACCCATTGTCAGTAGATTTCCCAGTGTCTCATCTGCTGGAATTAAATTAGTATATCATCTACTACTAGAGTTTTGTACATGTTTACCATTACTCGATTGAGAAATTAATGGTGGTACAGAATTCCGTCCTCGACAAACTATACATAAGCCATTTTTATCTCCTTTTCATACGCATGTTAGCATTATGCTATGACTAGTAATACTTGGAATCGTGACTAGCAGGATCACACAAGGTTGTTTCTTGTTTTAGTTCATAACTTCAATTATTATAAGGAATGCCCTATCTTTTCATCGATAATATACAGTTGTGATTTATATAATGTATCAAACATGTAGTCGTATATTTTTTTTTTATGTGATATAATCTGTGTTCTATTCTATCTGCGTATGTGTTTGCCACTTTTATTCCAATTCAACGTCTAGACTCATTTCCAGAGTACCAACGGTGGCAACCTAATAAGCACATCATTTTGATTCTACCGAGAGACAATATTGAATGTTGAAAAGACTCTCTCCACCATCAAGGTTTTCATTATATCGAACAGATTCAATCATTTTATAAGCTGATCGTAATGCTATATGACAATGGGCTAATATAATATTGTATAAAAATTATAGAGTATGCGCAGACACTATACTTCCATATTGTTACGGGAAGACACGATAAGTCTATCAAGTCTAGTATCTCACACAGACCATTATTCTACATAATTTGAGATCTCAGCATTCCAGCAATATCTATCTCTCAAAGCTCTAATATCAAGAATGAGCTAATAGGATGACGATCAAGAAATAAAAGAGCTGCGTTAGAAAAAAGAAGAAAAGAGCGTAAAAAAAAAAAGGGAAAAAGAAAGAAAAAAGATAAAGAAGAAGAGAAAGAATTGCCTTAATGATATATAAAATAGAAACGTAGAAATGATCGATTAATTAAATAATACTATCCAAGACAAGAATAATTGTTTTATAATACGTATAGTTAGGACCCCAGATACGCACATAAACATGACATTATTTATCATAATTAACTAAATAACATGAGAATACTAGAGTATATTAACTTAGATGATATGAATAGTATATAATTACATAGCATGAGTGAATCAATATCAAAATATAATAAATATAATGAATTAGAATAGTGATAATTATATTAGTAAGAGCAATACCAGAAAGAATGGATACAGGCGTAAGGTGAAGTCTATTTATACTCACATAATAATGAATAGCAATTAATCATATATCTAACATAATACAATTTAAATAAATTCCAAAGTACTCTTTAACATAAATACAATTGATACTTAGTTCGAAATGAATAGAAAGAAATATATCGATGATTGGAAGATAATCGGTTGTTTAGTATTTTTTATTATGTGTTTCTGACAGAAAAGAAAATATTAATTTAGTGGAAGAGCAGACCAGATGCGGGTTTACGAGATACTAAAGGTACGTGGAAAGGACAAGAAAGAGAGCCCTCTAATGTTACTGACTAAAGTTATACATGAGGATGATTAATGGAATTGTTACAGCGACATTTGTAATTTTTTTACTGCAAGCAGGTTGCTGTTTTGACGTTATCAGTTAACATAACAATACCTTATATTGGTGTGCGCAGAGAAAGTGAACAAGAGAGCTACATTCCGCTAAAAATCATCGAGCTCAAATAAACCATAGTCCCTCAAAGTATTACTCTTTCCTTCTCCGCTCCTCCAATAAATATCTCCAGGAGAATTCTTTACTGTTTTCCCAGAAGCAGGAAAATATTTGAACTATTGATGCAGAGATGAAGAAGTTTAAAATAATGCAATTCACATACATCTGTCTACTAATTGTTTAATATTATACGTAAAGATGGGCTCTGAAAGTAATATGTAAAATAAATCTCTTCCTCCAGCAACAAATGTTTTCCAGAAGTACTAGCATTCAGTAATTGCCGGTTGCACGGCCCGAACTTTAAGACAGAGATGTTACCACAAGAACCGGACACATCCTGGAATCAAACAAGCCAAAATTCCCCGGTTAAACTCTCCCTTTAAAGAGAAGTATATATACTTATACCTATTCTTCCGTGTATAATATGAACAATACAATCGGTATATAATGAAACTATATCTGGTTATCGTTAGCAAGATATATATTTGTAGGCTATAACTCATATATATAATGATTAGAGAGGTTACTGTATGAATTTTAGATTATGCTGGTCGATTGTGCTCTTAAATATAGTAAATATACCTTATATTAATATTTACTTAATATAGTTAACTGTTTATTATTAAATGATTTGTTTAATAATATATCATTAACTATGCTTCACTACAGTTCCGTACTAAGCTAAATAGACTTCTGGACATTTTCGGTGTAATACTTTACGTAATTAGCGAGTCATGAGTACTATTTTTCTCTAATTAAAATGAGTATATTAAAATGTATAACAGGGTATTTATTATACTTATTATATGTTATAATATATAATATATACATGTACACCTTTGTTCTAATTAGCTAACATATTAAGGCGAGATGTGAGGAGTCGGATTAGGCGAGTAGTTAGTAGTATTGAATAGTATTAATAATTATGAGTGTGAGTGAGAGAGAGGGAGTATATGTTACTAAAGGTGACAACATCAACTAAAATAAGGTGTGTGATAAAGAAGAGACTGCCCGTGTATAAGAACGTGGATATATATATATATTGTCATTATGGAGATGAGTGGAGGTGGTGCGTAGCGTCACAGGTGCCCCACTCCATTTGGCAGCGAATTAATAAAAGGCTTATGGTTACCTATCTGATTCTTTTATTTGAATAATGTAGTGAGAGGCGAGTAGTTAGTCGCTCTGGCGAGTCGTGGAAAATCAATTCACTCCTTGAGCAGATTACATTGACTATACAATAAAAAACCCCTAAATAGTAAATAAATTTACTCAGAGAGTAGAGTGGGCTTCCCTAGAAAAAATTAAGCTGAACTACAAGTCAATAACTTATTATTTTAAAAGTTAATCCATTACGGATTTACCAACTTATTAAGTATATGAAAATTATCAATTCATATACATTATAGCTTAAATGTGTCTAGCTCACAATTACTTTTGATTTTTATTCATATGCTTAGCAACATAGGTGTTGCTGTCTACAGTGTTGTCTTATATGAAAGACTCTATCCAAGCTCGGAGGATGTTGTAGTGAGGTCGAGGTGCCAACTACACCTAGACTTACTCACATTAATATATTTTTTAATTTGTCTCGTAAAAACGGCGAGGTACTTCACGTAATCGTCATTTAACGCTCAAATAGTTCGTTTATTAAACTCCTATCAGTGTTATCATACTGCAGCTATCAATAACGTACTCTTCGGTATTGTGAGTATTCCACAATCTCGCGTGTATCATGCTTGGATGTGTTCATTATTATACAAGGGCCGTAAAACAATAGATCAAACTTAATTAGAATAAGGCGAAGTGCAGAGGTATGATTATAACAATAATTTATACAACGAATAGGCTTACACATACTAGTGGTGAGAGGATCATGTCGAATTGTTTTAGATGATGAGAGGAATTGTCCTATTATAAGCGAGCAGTGAGTGATACTACGTTGCAACGAACTCTGGCGGCGAGGAGGCGCGGTTCTCACTTTTCCAGCCTATAGAGCACGATATCTGGGGCGAACGTAGTGAGCTATGACGTAGGCCGCGGGGCGACTAATCTATACTATATTCCTGTACTAACTTCGGGGCATCGTGCATCTGATATCTTGCGGCTCCATGTTAGAGTATAACCTACCCTTATATATTGGATATCAGTGGCATTTTGCTGGTATGACCGATCAGATAACAATTCTCAGATAACTGCGTACCTGAGTTGATCGTGCACATAGTACTCGGTCCTAATTCTTTAGACACTTGGTACCGTTATTACTAAGCGCTGGTATCGGTTAAATCATTAGTATGCCCGACTTCTTACTTCTCTTGGGGTCTGCTCGAAAAAATATCTAGATGAGAACACTATCATTCTATGAGCTTATCTCTAATACACATAGGAGAATCCTCACGAGGACTCCATTCGACTATACAAATATGCTCTAGCTAGCTCACAGCATGGTTGTTTTATTTTTACTACACTATAGGAATACCTTTGTTTAATGTAAATCTCTTGTTGTATCTCTTTAGCTTGTCTTTGCGTCCTCATACTTTTGCGTCTTTGCGTCTAGAAATATATTATCGAGTGCGTATTCACGGAACGCATCTATTGTATAAATTTAATTAAACTTTATCCCGTTCCTTTCGTGTGGAGCAGTAGATTCTCCTAACAGAGATAGCCGAATATCTATCATATTCTTTATCTGTCCTGCTGACACTCAACATTTACATGTCGAGAGCATGTTGAGTGCGAGTAGATGTTTTTATATGACCGCTGTTCTCGCATAACTATATAGTACTTATCTATAGAGACTATTTGCCTGCCCGTGGTTACACTTATGATGCTCTTCTTCATATCCGATATTTTTCCAAGAGATGATGTATGTATTCTACTGAAGCTCCGATTGTTACATATGCATCAATTTCCCATCTTTCCTCCTTGTGAGTCTTGTGACTACCTATGCTCTGAGTCTGTATCGTAGTGGCTGTGTTTATTGCGCGCTTTTTTCTTTAATGTCTATCTACTTGCTGCGTGCGTTGCGTGTGCTCTCGAATATGTAGTACCCGTGATCTACTCTCAAGCGCTATTTTGTCACGCACGCGGCGATTGCCGCTTTTTCGCTTCGGATAATGTAACGGATCCCCTTCCTAACGCAACATCAAATAGTCTGCGCGCTCGTGTATTGAGGTATCCTCCATATACTCTCGCAATCCACTGGTCCTAGATAACGTAGCTGCTCCAACATCTACCTAGAAACCTCTCTCTTATTGTATCTCCTCATGCCTCGACATCGCCCAGTTCTAGAGACGCACATTGATGTGTGCTAAGCAATTAATACTCTTCATATCGTTACTGTTTCTGTGATATAGTTATATCTGAGCAAAAACATGTTTACGCATACTCACTTTCACTGCTTTTGGAAGGGTGTGGACAGTGTATGTGGCCTATGTTAATATTACAGACCAATCCATTATTAATCAGCGTCATTCGATAATTCGTCGTACTATTCCTAACTTCGTATCATAGCTGTACTGATAGTGTCCTCTAAACATCAGTCCTTCTACTATCAAGACACTTTTTCGTTAGGCTCTGCGCTCTTTTCTACTATCTTCATCAGATAACAGAATATCAATGCTGTTTTCGGTAGTGTACCCTGTAGTAACCTTTTCAGATCAAGTTACATTATTTTTACTATTGTAACTTAATTGTACCGCCGCCGGCAGGATATATTGCCTCTTAAAGATGTAAACTGCGTAGCACTATAGTTACCTGCCTCCGGCGGCAGTCTATCTTATTTAGGTATTCATCACGTACACTAGCAGCTTGAAAATTTGTAGACGGCAGTGTCCGTCCTCGCCGTTTATCTATCATATCTCACTCAGCTTTACTCTCTGGGATGTCTGGTGAGTATTCCGCACATCAATTTTCGCATAATTCTAGCTATGACCTCTTGTGCCAGTGCGAGTTTCTGCTTATTAAACACAATATTGCTGACTGAAGACTCGTCATCGAACGCTACCTCTTGAAACCACAACCCGAGTGTTGAACAATACATGTTTCCATCTCACACATGTCTGCTCATATAGCTTCTTCGGTATATACCTACACAACTTCGCGTTTCATGCCAATTCTATTATCGAGATACAATCTGACGCCACAACATCCTTCTCTATACTCAGCCCTTACTTTAACGCGGGTAGCTGGTTCTTCTCTCCCAGACATATCGTCTCCTATTCCCTGCCCTATGCCTCAGGTGAGCTTTTTCTGGCACGTTTGTCCATCTCCTTGTCGTCTCGATCCCTGGTACGTCACGCTAATTCCCGTTGCTTACACTGATCCCTCGTCTCATATGACAGGCTTCCTCAAGATAATCGATCAATAAACGTATAAGTCAGTTGCCTGCTAGTTTTCTTCTTACGATCTCTTCACCGACCGACCGTCTCATTATTCACTCTCTACGGATCTGTTGCCTTATATGCATAAAGTTTTCTGGACAACAGCGGTTCTTGGGAAGACTCCTCGTCAATGTGTTAATGAGAACATGAGCTAGAGTTTGCATATACCATCTAGGAATGACTAAGATCAGTCTTGTCTTTATATCTGCTGCGATCGCCTGCAGTAACATCCCTCTTATGGGTTCTGGATTCAGTACTTCTTCCTGGCACACTTCAGCTAGGCCAATAGCACTATACTTACTTCAATCTGTACGGGTCAGAGGATCGTATAGATTCGTCGTTCCCTCCCTATCCCATCTCTTCTCTCTGTCCAATTTTTCGATTCACGCTAGACATTCTGTCATGCACAGGTATGTTCTACTCTTTTCGGTACTATCAACTATGAGTCTATATATATGACAGTTACGATCAACTTCAGTACACGAGAACTGTAGTATCGTCTATCTCTGACGTACATGGTCATTTTCAGGCCATCTAATTCTGACTAAACATCTCCTTACTAGCGCACTCTTTCATTTCCGTCTCACCCAACGTCTCCGATATTTAAGCGATCATCCCTCGTTGCATCTATATCATGCACACTTCTTGAACTATAACTATCTCTATCCTTCTTCATATCCTGCTAATAATCGCTCTGATATGGATTCTCTCACCGTCGTTCTCACTCCGCTTATATTGGTACGTACACAGACTCGACAAGCGCCAATATCAAATGTCCATCTAAACAGGAACTGTCCTCAACGATGCTTCTACACCCCTCATTTAACTCTCTCATCCAAACTCCCTAGGACGGAATATCTACAGAATGAGTTAGTCACCGTCACTTCCCTCTCATTTGCTCTCCATGCCTCCTCTAAGCGTGCGCCTATGCCGGTGTGAGTCGATCCTCGTACATGAGCTCATGGTCAGCGTTCTCGGTTAGACTCCGGGAGCATGCGAGAGTACATAGAAAATACTACTAGCCATGAAAATCGGTAGGAACGCAGAGTGGCCGCCGGAATTAGGAGTGACAATTATCCCTCTCCTCTGCGAGTTTTCGAGTTATGAATAGCATGTGCACGTGAATTCGTACCCATCCTCTGAATTGCAGAGGCGTATACCACTACATAAATACTTTCCGCTCATAAGACCCTCTGCAGGCCAGCACCGTGATAAGACCTTTCTCTCACCTGATGCCCACATCGCAGGTAGCTCTAGAAGCGGCGAATATGTCCAACCTATTCTGAACGAAAACATGTTTGTGCCTGCTCTGTACCCTGATAACCTCGTTATAAGCCACCGGCACGCCTATCCAGCTCTTACTTGAGCCTGGAATCTGTCTTGAGATCTCCTTATGAGAGAGCCCCTATACAGTCAGCCTCCTCACCTTCTTAGATGCACTCTGAGACCCTCTCATCTTCCCTTCTTTCTGGTAAGATCTCTCCAGTAACCGCTTCTCTGAGTAACAGCTCGCTCGGAGTCTCGAATTCCGCGATCACTTAGACCTCATTCTAGTGTATTATCATGAGTGAAGTACAGCCGATGTTTATTCGAGCATCGCCTCTTTATTATATATACACTTGTTGACACAGATCTGTATATAGGATGTCGTCTATTGCACGCACATGATATCAGTTATCAAGAGCATGACTCTGGATGAGTCCGGCGTTAATGGTCCACGCTGACGATGCTCTCAAGCATTGCTCCTACTTTGGTACATACATGTCGATCCTACTCTGGATTGCATTATACTATGTGTCTAGCTTTCATATGCACGACAACTAGCGCCTCACGAACTCCTGTTCTGGCTGTGTTGAACTGGGCACGCGGAAATTTCTACTTTTATTCTGTCTCTCTAAGATCCGAGAATCGCCCTGTCTCGAGGCGTGCTCCTCCTATATATGTGATCGCTTCCCATACTTACTATCCTGACATTCTTATACAAAAGATAGTGTACTTTTCTCGACGATAACGATCCATAAACACATATACTATACTCATATGTCCTAGCATGAACCAATACTCCGAGACCGCTCTCATGTAACATCTTCCATACTCATCTATTAACAATTAGCACTCACGACCTCGACTGAAGCCGAGTACTATCAAGCTCCGGAGAGCTATGCGAAGCTCGCCTGTGAAGCCAGCTATGCCTAGCGTAATCATCTTAACTCGGATTATGTCTAGCACCTCGACTGAAATGACTGCCGACAAAGAAATTATCGGCTAGGAGATCACGAAGGCTTGAGGCTAAACGATCATCATATGACTTTGTAAATGTAATTCTCCCTTATAAATAACCAATTCTGAATATATCTTCGTCGATCTGCGTCAAGACCCTACAACTTTTTCTACATCACATTATTACGACTCACTGCTGTCACTAACTCGCGGACCCTTTATCCTAGCTCGTCATAACTGAACTTAAATATGCATCCTCTCATTAGCCTGTAACACGCACAAATACCAACACTACACGGGCAAAACTGTAGCTAACTCTGATCCTGAAACAGAGCTCACAATGTATGCAGATGCGACTCCGAAGTTACGCGGATATGCCAGACTGGAATACTAATACTCATCACAGTATCATGCAGGTGCGCTCAAAGTAAGACTCGGAGATTTGCAGCGATCTTACGATTGATATATCCCTGAAGACATTTTGTTAATACAAACACTGCTCTCTCCCTTATACTCGCAACATATTCAATTTCTCGCTCTGAGTCCAGAGCCCTTGTTCATGAACCATTACCCTGCTCTACATATGCTGTGGGTGGGCGGAATTCTATGACGTTTTATACATATCCAGCAATTTGATAGAAGGCTTCGATACAAGGCACGAAGAAAGCACACCCATTTTTGAAAATGACAATGTCACGGAGCTGTACGTCCTAGTCCTAAGGTTCAGCTCTCACGATCCTGTTAGTATTTGCCGGATCCCGTTTAGTGCTTCCAGCATCCCTTCAGTCTGTGAGGTGGTACTAGTAACCGGCAAAGTGCTTCGAGGATACTAATCCACTCGGTATACACCACATTTAACGAGCCCTCGTCACAAATGGCAGTACTATGCTGACTCAAGAGGCATCTATTTTTATGTTAAATCGTATTCATAGCTTACATTTCGATGTAGCGTTGATAATCTCAGAATGTCGTACGTAAAAGAGTTCGCTATTCATAACTATTCCTACACACATATACTCTTAGCCGTATACTCGTGCTTGCAATATCTGGAAGCTGCAAGCTATATTCATTCGTTTCGCCAACATAGATATGTGTAAATATCCGCACCGACTGCCTTCTCTATGGGAAGGCATGCGTCTGTTGCTCAATCTGGCGAATTATATGGTAGTCACATGCGAGCTCGTGTGTGAGGCCGTTCAACACCCACTCCAGTCTAAGGGTTCTCGACACGCCTTGCAGCAGGCCGGGCTGACAAGAATTAAAAATAAAGTACGGTGGAACAAGAGTCCTAAAATTATAAGAACTTCTCCTAGCTCAGACTCGACACCCCACAAGAAACTTGGGCACGCTGCGATCGTCGATGAAACCAACAAACTTATTCACATTGGTTGCAATGCATTATCACAATAGCAATATAGAAATTCTTCGAGATGCTTGTCGGCTTGCATTAGACTCATAGAAAAGCAAGTCTGAAAGAAATTATTCAACCAAAAAAGACTAATAAAGATGAGGAAGGAGACCAGAACTAGTGAAGCCAGCATCTGCCTTTATAATACACTGCAGAACACTACGCTTGTAGCCGGCGCAAACAAGCCGAGGACGCGGTCACTGGCCGCGGGATCCGGAACGCGTCGGACGCTCGGCACATGATAGTGATCGGATGGATGGCGGCCTGTCTGAGATACCTATCAAGCACAGAGTCACGCGTAGCTGACTAAGTGCATGAGATGGCTTAAAGTATATTTTAGGAATTTTGGTGTATCTATAGACGTGTACTAATGGTTCTGATGGTTCCTACAATTTGATTTGTATCAGCTCATGCATTGTAATTACAACTATGAACTTGCATGCTACACCTCAGAGCAAGACGCTCAATATAACGAAAAAGACCTGGAAGTATATGCTGCAAATCAGCGATCAAGCGGATTGAGCAAGAGCATAATTCAAATTGCGAGATCTCTGTGGAGATCGGAGCGATGAATGCCGGGCATGCTCGGAAAGACTAATGCAAGGAACTCGCTGATCTCTACAAAACGAAAGAATCCTCTTTGTACAGTGAGCGGAGTGTGCAGAGGTGCAAATGAAACATGGTACCACCGGTTTTTAAGTCTAGAATCTACTATCTATGTGATATTGGCAGCCAGATCAGTGTAACGATATATCTAGCCCCTTCAGCTACGATCAGTACGAGTGATCGAATGGCTTAGAGACGATTCGTGTAGTCCAGTGTAGTTGCTGCAGAAAATAAGTCTAATAATCTCTGCCCAAAAGAGAGAATCAGGCTCTCGCCAGATACCTAGTTGAAGAGTCTCTCGAGTCCGTCGTTTTACATTCAACAATATTCTGCGAGAAATATTCTATTGAATCTTCGTAGCTAACCCGAGAATGTCGTATTACTTAAAGGTGCAGTGCGTTTATTTTATTATGTCAATGTATTGATGAATAACAGTAGCAGACTCGGTGTTTCTACTTTAACACCAGTCAGCTAGGACTACGCGCAGCATGATTGTACTTCATTGTAGATCTCATATCCACATCTTCGACCTACGTTTAGTATTCGATGAGCTCTATTGTGTATAGCTCTGTTAGAGAAGATCCGCTGTCCTCGTGTTACATATAGGTCTCAATCATGATAAAACAGATAAAAGACTAGTTTAGCTCATCACACTTTTCGTAATATGTACTAATGAACTTGATCAAGCCGATCTATTTTGTATAAGAAGAACCAACCATTATCGAAGTATAGAATTCAATTTCTTAATATATACTTCTTCTCGCCCACTCAACCAGTCTCAGGTGATTGTGGCAGCACTCTAACATATCCTTAGAGTGACTTATTTTAGTATTTATAAAAAATAATAATAACCTTAGGGTACCACGAAACCGCATTGATACGTCGATAGATATAGTAGCACATCCTCAACAGTAGACTCTTCTTTTGGATTGACCGGAATCATATTCTTGAGGTTTGCTAGCAGTGCACAAGAGTGTGTGACTGCCGGTTGTCTAATTTCACTGGTGTACTTATCGCATATATTAATGTAAAGTGCGGGGCTGACTCGGTGGATCGGACGCTGCTCAAAAAATAGGGGATAATCGGATATCTAGCACTCTGCTTATATCTAAAGACACGGTTAGCAGTAGCTCAGCTTGTTGGTTTCGTCCTCCGGTAATACCTCTTTAAGTATAGCGATACTAATAGTGCAGCTGTGTTGACGGTACATAGTAAAAGCAGACTTATTCAACTATTACATACTTATAGTATATTATATCTTGTCTGAGTGAAATATATTAATAGTAAAACAAACAATCTTATCAATACAAAATATCTCATCATTGGATTATTACAGCCTATATATATATCACTGGATAACTACTATATAATATCATACGTTTTGAATCAAGAACATAATTTAATAAGTTCAGCTATAATTTTACTCCTAAATAGAACTAAATGTCAGTTACTGACAAAAATATATTACGGCTCTCAATAAAAAAAACTGAAGTTATACTGATATATAAAGATCGCTATGGGCGTTCACAATATTACATACGTAAAATGAACTAATATCATATATACTAGTAATAATATATACTACATTTATAGTATAGCGACGCAGCATAGATATTCGCTACGACTGAAGTTTTAGTATTCATATTTGATAAATGAAACAAAGTTTGTTGTTCTGTAAAATCATGAAACACTAATATAATATTAGTAGTATCGCTATCACAGAACCATGAACAGTATGTTTTTTTATTTGGAAATTCAGCAGTTCTTAATTTGTAACCTATATATTTGTGTGATAATATAACTGTTTAGTGAGCCCATAAGAAAGTTTTATATTATGATATATTCTCACATTTCTACTGATATGATTGTATATTATTATTATTCGACATATTTATTATTATATACTTATATATTCCTATAGTAATACTTAATTTCGTGATTAAAAATTATTATATATATAATATTTTACTCGTAAAAAATAGATAAGTCTTCATTTTAATGAGGAGTATTTCAGCGTAGTATTGTCAATACAGTTAAAACTATTACCCTTCCCTAAGATCATTATTAGTATACCCTATATCCTCACACATCACCATAAATCCCAAATTAATGACTATAGTCGCTTATTTGAGAACGAATAAGTTATATACTAAGAATAATAGTACTATATATAAATCATGGTCAAATTACTTTGAAATGAGATTTGTGTTAAATTATAAATTCTGTAAAATTACTGTACGCTATATATATTACAACTCTCGTCTCTCCATAATTCCCCTCACTGACGTACTATGATCAAGTAACATATACCTCGTGAGTCCATTATCGAGTTAGCGAGACGTACGCAATACCAGACGTTTTGAAGCTCGCTAAATTTGAGTTATGCATTGATATCGAAGCTCATAAGCAATGCCCGACAATATTTACCCATGGCACGTGTTTCACGATACTAATATACTATTGGCGGGAAGCCCGAATTGCGTTAGCAAAAACTGAGGGGTAAGTACAAAAATGGCAAGGGGGATAATTATTAGGCCATTAGCTAAGAGTGCTTTGCTTTGTTTCCAGAATAAACGATTTTTGGAGAACCCGGGAATTGTTTTGGGTTCATCAACGAACGACGCTTATGCCAACCTTAGAATATTATCACGTAATCTTGTGATAGAGAGTCTTAAAGGATTTGCTGTAATCGTTAGTGAAAGGCAACGTTTAAAGGAATAAATCATGTGCTATATTATATCGTGAGCTAGATTCTGATGCAAGAATTGTTTATTGAACGATAGCAAATCGTTTTACTAGTCTGAGGTGAAGTTCCTGATAGGTTGAAATCGTGCAGAATAGTACGTCTTAGGAAATTTGGGTCATGTTGGGCATTGTCTAAGATTCCGTCCTAGAATGTTTAAGGCTAGAATTGCCAAAACATTTATGTTTGTATATATCAAGATTGTTTATATTGCTTTTTTGTTATTTAGAGCCAATTTTAGTTGAGCTTACGATATATACTATATCATATATATATTATTACTTCTAAATATATATTAGTATATTATATAATTGTACTATTATTATATATATACTATATATATCTTAATTATAATATAGTTTATTTATATATAGTATTATAATATATATATAATATATATATAATATATATATATATATATTATAATTATATATTATTCACTATTATTTATATTATTTATTATTAATTATTAGATTATTATAATTAGTTTCATTATACTTATTGATTATTATTATTTATATATTCATAATTTATTATTATTATATTTCATTAATCATTATTTAAATTATTTATTTATTATTATTGATATTATTTATTAATTATCATTATATTTATAATAGTTAATATAATATATCATATATATACTATATATATATAATATATTATATAAATAATATATATATATATATATATATATAATATAACTAAATTATAGTTATTAATATATATATTATAATACTATATTATAATAATATATTTATATATATATGATCGAAATAATACAAGCGAATTAGTATATTAATAAGTATATATATTATATATATATATATGACTACTATTAATATATATAGTATATAGTATATATATACTATATGATATAGGGTTCCTTTGTGATATAAGGACTAACTAATATTTGGCAGTAATAGTCAGACATCTGCCATAAAAATAGTCGATCAGTATTTATCAATAATACGACAAACAAATATATTGAACCTCTGATATCCCTAATTGTACTGTATCATTACTAACGATATTATTGACTAATTTTTTAGAAAAATAGTCATACTATTGATGAATTATCTCTGACAATATATTAGCACATATTAATTGGTTGATAAAAAGATAGATTTAAAGAGAACTAAATCAGTAACTATATATATTTACAATATACTTTACTTTTCGCCATTAGCAATTATTATATGATTTACTCATGAATATTTTTTTATATAATATACTAAAGAATACCTCCTAATATAAATTGAGTAGTATATCCAGTCTAATACTTACCTCAGACTGGATAAGACGTGGTATGGGTCTCTCTAGGTACCTTTTCGGGTATACCTACGGTTATAGTTAGTGATAGTACTTAAATTACCCCCCCACTACCGTGAGGCTATATGATGGTACTCCGGTACAACCCCCGCGTAACTCTTTGTAGTAATTTGGGTATATATGTATACGCAGGGGTACCTCCGCCGCGTCCCTACTACCGGGGATATTGAGTCGAATATCCGTCCCTACCCCCTATTACTTTACCTAAGTACACCCTCACGCTCGGTACTCTAGAGCCTACTACCTATATTTATTGAACTTATCATCATAGATATAATATATATACTATATATATATATATAATACTATATATTATATACTATATATATATCTATTATATATATATAAACTAATACTACTATATATAACTTATCTATATACATATATATATATATACTATAATATAGATATCATATACTAATATTATCTATGTATATATAATATATAATATATATATAATACTTATATAGTATATGATATATATATATATATACTATAATATATAATAATTTATATCTATATATTATATATATAATAATATTATATGTTTAATATATAAACGTCACATATATATGTATTATAATATATACACTATACTATATAGATATATATAGATATATAATATAATATACAGTATATATACTATATAGTATTATGATATATACTATATAATATATATTATTATATTAGCTGTTGATATATACTATATGATATATAGTAATATATATAATATATAATACTTAATATTAATATAATTTAACTATAATATATATATATATATATAAAATAAAGTTCTATATATTGTAATACAGTTTCATATTTTCTGAAAAACAAAAATATTTAAGTTCAAAAAAAGTTTCATAATAGCAGCAGATTCATCTTAAGGTTTTTTATTATAAAATTCTTTAGTTGTGCAAGGCATGCTGGAATATTGATGCCAGAAGCTTGTCCACTTAAGGATAATTTCTTAAAAAACTTAAGCTTGCTTATGACATATTTCTGAACTTAGAAATTTTTTTGAAACTTAGATAAATTATATAAGAAAATATGAACTGGATCTCATGGAGATCAGATCAGTCATTTATATACACAACCTTTCTAGATATATTGCTATTTTTAAATATATACTATATTATACTAATACGTATATCGTATCAGATATATATATGTAGTATCTATCGAGTATATCTACTTATATAAAGTCTAGATTATTATTCAATTATATAACTCGATTATATATATTTATAAATGTATAGTAATTATACTATATATATATAATACTTAGTAGTCTGATTATATGTGACATATAATTATAGAGAAAATGATCTATGTATATCGAGCACTCAAATTGCTAGTATACGGTGATCACATAAATTACACTGTATCGATCCAAAATAAATGTCTACTATTATATTCACCCATCGTTCATTTCACCCTATCTTGAGAAAATTAGCGTGTGACATACATCATTGCGCACTGGATCGACATCGGTTTACAACGCCCGTGAGTCCTAGGAGAATATGATGCCGAGAATTACTGATATATATATACTATATCCCTTACTAATTATAGTAAATATATAGTAATATAATTACTTATATATATATATATCTTATATAATATTATATATATAGTCTACATATATATAATATAAAACTTATTATATAATATATGTATATTATATTACTTATATAATATATACCTTATTATGTATATATATATATACTCACCTAGTATACTATATAATATATATATATTATATTCTTTAATTTGCACAATGTACATATATTTTATGTTGATTTTCATATATATATATATTACTATATAGCACTACTACTATATAATATATATTAACAGTTCAAACAAGAATAGCCTCTCGCTAATTCTAAATATCCTCACTGACAATTTATGTGAGTATTTTCCAAACACATAGACAAGTAATTGATTTGTGCACTCTTCTCATTATGCTACACCTCAGCAAGATGAAAGACACCTTGCAAAGGTAAGATAACGTTGAAACAACATTTTGTTCTTATGTAAAAAAGTATTTAGTAATAATACATAACTTGCAAAACTGAAAGACCACCTTTAAATAGGTGATACCCATATTGGTCACAAATTTAAAGGGTTGTTTCTGCTCATAATTTATTTTCAGTGGGTCGTTATTTAGTTTATTATATTTACTTTTTATAATTCTTCTATTCTATATTTTGTATTGTCTACCTAGAGTTAGTTATGATGATTAGATTAATACTTTGGAATTCATAATTTTTTTCCCAGCACCTATAAAAACAAATATGGAAATTCCAGGCTGTACAGTTAATCTCAGTCAGTTAAAGGAGGAGGATATAGAAGAAGACTGCAATTATCAATTATATAGCTTACGATCTAATAAAAAGTACTTTAATAATCAATTCACTCACTTTAAACTATATAGAATACATGAAACATAAAACTATGAAATAAAAAAATCGCAGAAGTTGTTGTAACTAATAATCAGCCCTATAACTATAGATAGCTCTAAAACAGCAGTTAGATGAAAACAGTCATTTCCGACTATTTATAGCTATACCCAAAGGCCAAGTGTCATTAAAAATGTCTATCCTGATAAACGTAGGCAAAATTTCATCCAAAAGTGAAGTAAAACGATAATATGTAGATTTGAATTTAGTGGGATTAATATTAATTCTCAGATGGATTCTAGCCACATACTTTCTAGTCTCATGAAGTTAAATGGTTATGAATCAAAAATCTAATTCCCTACTTACAGGAATGGTTCAGATCCTGTTGCAAACGTACCACATAAGAAATTTATCAGACGTCTGCGATGTAATCCTACTGAGTATTAAAAGATGAGTATAGTGAAACATATAATGAAAAACTAAGTACATCTCAATGATAATGTCTGGATATAAGCCATGGTACCTAGTCTGATACAGATAAATGTAGCCCTGCACTATATGAAAATACTAATATGAAAATGTAAAATAAAAAAAAAAATTTGATTATTTACATACCTTAAAGCAAATAGCAAAATAAATGAACGTAAGAAATTGAAATATAAGCCTGGGGAATACTCTGCGCACAACAAAGCGAAGAAAGGAAAAGAACAATCTTAGAAAGAAAAATCACAGATTGGATAAGTACGTAGATTTCGTTGCTCAGAGAAGGAGAGAGAGGCTTATGGGACAAGTAAAAGAGAAAGGACTAAAGCTCGTCGTGGAATCAGTGCGATATAACTTTGAATGAAAAACTGAGGTAATATGATCACCTCCAGTTTCGAAATTGATAACTTTCGTAAGTGATCTCAGATTATATACAAGTAGGTTGTCTAGGTAATACTAGATCGGAAAGAAAAAATAGTATTAAATACAAACTCACCTTTGGACGTTCACTATGCGATAACACGCATGTTTAATGATCATTTATTGGAATGGTTAACACCACAACCAAAGTAGGATATATGCCATTCTTATTCTCAGTCATTATGAACGCTCTAGATCGTAGAAGAGAGGAAGGATTGACACTATGAATCTTCTCAAACGGTATCTGAGGTCTTTTATCGTAAGGCGCATATTTAGACATGATACTGCAAGATTCTTTCATGCTTTACGCTATCTATGATGTCCTCGTCATTCTCCATAAAACCCTGCTCGCTTTTAAGCCCGGCAGAATGAATCCATAGGTCTACACAGAAAGAGTTTTCCTATAACTTAATCCCGGACTGCCATGGATTGACTCTTCTGCTTTCATCTGACCGATGCTTGCCCATGGTGGAGATAACCCAAATTTAGCTCTTTAGAGGGTCAACGCGATTAAATTATGGGGCTGTCAAAACTCTTTATGATCCACTGTATTATTATAGATTATTTCACTAGATAGCTGCATATGATTTCCTTCTGATTTTATGATTGAGTACTATTCGAGCTCTTATTGTATCTATATTATTATTGCATATTTGAGTGGATTGATTATTATATGTAGTGTAACAGTTATTGATTAGTATTCTGATGAGGCTCTAATGTGTGTTAATAAGTCATTATTTATCTACTCCACCTCCGATAAGCTATGAGTCTACGATTTTGTGTGTCGAGCATTTGTGAAGCCAGAGCGACTTTCATTTTTTGTTCCGCCTATTTTGTTTGTCTCCCTGCGAGAGATGTATTTGTATAATTTTTTTATTACCTTCGAGGATCTAGGTGATCCGAATTCGTTGCGAATATACCTATGCACTGTAGTTTCTTTATATTGATTTAAGCTCATTGATTTATCTCTTCGAGTGCTGATTTTATCGTAGGATGTGGTTTGTGATTGTATTTCGATCCTATTGTTTACAGTAGATCATATCTTCCCTTTGCTTATTACCAACTCCTTTTCACTCAGGTCTGTCTCCCTGATCTCTTTTTCTCTCACTTCGTACGAAGTTGGCTAGTACTCATCCTATGATATTCCTGTACCGCTCTCTTTTGAGAGTTCCTCCCCCTAATACCCTCGCTTATATACTTGGTGGACTATCCATGCCGTGAGTCATCTGTGCGTATCTTGTCCCCATCTTCCCCTCCTTCCTCGTGGGTTGAGCATGTAGTTACAGGTTTAAAAAATCAGTTAGTCTCTTAGCCTCTTCTCTCAGGCGGGGCCCGCTATATGTGTATGGGGAGCTACCGAATCTTGTACTAAACACTGAGCGAGGCTTGTCCCGCACAATTGTGTGGTGTAAAATCTTGGGCACTTCGCCATCTTGATCACGTATGTAGGTGCCGCGGCTAATTCATTAATCATTCGATCTAGGACTGGAGCGTGGAGTTCTGTGGGGGCTTCTTCGCGTGGAGGCACACCCATCGGCCCACCCTTAAACGTAGGTGGTAGACGTTCTCATAGAGGGCGAATGGTATATATATGCTCTGGCGTGTGGTGGGAGCGCGCCGTTTTCGTAGGCTTAACCCCTTACGGGATACATTTTTATTATCGTTCATATGTCTGTATGTATTTATGTTAGTTTTAAGATTGCGGGGCTAAGATCAACAGGAGCATTTCATTATTATATAAAATGTTATAAAAAGAAATACGGAACGTTTCAAAGACAACGCGAAAATTTTCATACCATCTGTCTGGTTCACCCGACACCTTACCTGGCCTATTGTCTACGAACCAGCAACCTCAATAGGGGCTTTGATGCCCTTATTGATATTAATGTGGGTACTGCCTTCACACCACCAACTTAATAGGTCTTACATACACGAAACCATTTACTAGGGATTTATAGCCCCAGCGGATGGCTTGTTAGTGGTTACTCAGCACTACCCAATCCCAATCAACCTACGTTCACCATCATATGCAGGCCCCTGCGCTCTTAGCTAATGGTCTCGCTTCATTCTGATCATGAATAACACCGAACTCCAGAACGAGCGCTTTCTTGGGAGCGCCCCTCCTGGATTCCCGAATCTAGCTCATTACCCGCCTAATTTTTTATTGCATATCAACTAATATTAATTCACCAGACTTCTATCAAAGCAGCTCATCCTTCGTAGATGCTTGGAAGCTTGCTTCAGCACAACTGAAGCCACAGTCATGCGATGAGGAACGGTCCATCTCTGCTCCGTGTCTGACCTAATAGACATAAGAACCCTAAAGCTAGTTCATTACATTCCCCATCGCTCTGGGAGGATTCCTGTTTTTTCTTAGCCGGACGTTCGTAACACGCCAAAGGGAACCATATATGCGCCGGAGTTATGTTCGGATACTTTGGAGGACATTCTTGCTCATTTTCATTTGCAGAGAGGGAACGTGGCAATCACTGACGTTACTCGGTTGCAGTGCAAGATTAGGACCCCTCATTTGCGAACGCACGTGCCATTCTTACCTTCTCTGTGCCTTTCCCTCCAACCAAAGTAAAACTTGGTTTTATGGCACTTGAAACACCTCGGGAAGGGCACATAGGCCCTTCCCGAGAAGGTGTTTCAAGTGCCATAAATTTGGTCACC
This sequence comes from Trachelipus rathkii, assembly GCA_015478945.1. Lineage (NCBI taxonomy): Eukaryota > Metazoa > Arthropoda > Malacostraca > Isopoda > Trachelipodidae > Trachelipus > Trachelipus rathkii. The sequence continues at coordinate 7,922 of JABUQX010139208.1, read as the reverse complement.
CCAGAAATATTGTTGGTCTCCGCAGACCATATGTCCAACATGTGGAAGTTCTCTCCACCCCAACTGTGAAAAACATCCTCCTTGTTGCCCTAACTACAAGGGTCCCCATCCAGCCCCCCCTCTCCACTGCCACAATGGAGAAAGAAATCGCAGAGTAGTGCGCACTTCATAAATTTGATCGTCGTGATTCAATACCCCAAGCAAGGGAGAAGTTGGCTCATCTTGCTCTTTCTTATGCCGCAGCGACTACTAATACCTTTACAATCGGCTCTAACCTTGCACATCGCTCCCGTGCGTTGTGTCCAGAACTTCCTCCATTTTCGCTTTCGTCCAGTCGGCCTTCCGTCCCAGATTCCGGGTCGCCTGATTTGGTGATTCTTATTGCTTCGGACAACTCTGCCACCAAGGTCCGCCGGACCACTCGTCGTCCATCGCCAACACATACAACCCTCTCTCATGCATGATGTCACATTGCTGAGATCCATGTCCCACTCAATGGGGTGTCTACTGATGTTGATACCTGTTCAGCCTTACACTTTCTCCCGGAAACGTCCTGCATCAATTTCCCCTGGAAAACAACATACTCTCCTGATGGTCACAATCGCCCATCTGAAAGTGGGTTTTCCCGAACCAGACATCCTTACTCGTTTGCGTATTGAGTTACCGACTTCTTAAAACAGAAAGACCCCATTCGGACTGAGGGTCCACATTCTCTCCAGCCAAAACGTGCTCGCCGCTCAGAACACCCGCGTGGTAAACCTACGACTAGTGGGTCAACTTTTACCTCTTTCACTATATTGACCCCACACACCGCCTAGGACTGAACTACATCAACCATACTTGAGTGATTCCGAAATTTACTCGGATGCCACCATTGACTCTAAGGACAGTTTTTCGTCCATTGCTCGACCTAGTGTTATTATTTGGGCGCCAAACCTTGGGTCTTCAAAGGATATCCCGGGGGTGCGGTCGTCCTGCGGGGAGTTGTAGACCTGTCTCGCTCTGTGGCGAGGGGGGGTTTGGTTGCTTATGAGGTCGGGAGGGGGGAAGTTTTCTCCCCTCTGGCTCCGCGGTACCTACGCCCGAGTCGTCTGGCCTCTCTCTTCTGCGGGTGGATCCTTCGACTTCGATTACAGACACAAAAAACAAACACACAAAAACACAAAAATTTTGTAGGTGATCCTGGCTCGATTACAAAATTACAAATAGAATACACCAATTTCACCCTGGGTCTTTTCATGACGCGAGATGGTCCTCCATCTTGCCCATTTTGCTGCACGAGTTGCCCCTTTCAATATTTCATTTTTTTCTGGGTTCAACGCGTTCAGGACGCGATCCTCAAGAACAGTAGTGGACCATATCCCCGTTTAAATGCAGGAACGGAAAATCAACTTTGCAACTCGCTTGGTGGAGCTTAAAGTATTGCTGTCTACTCGGAAAAAAAGCGCAGACTCTACAAGATTCACAAAGTTAATCCCCACTCACTTTCAGCTTGATTCTTTTCAAAGCTGCAGCTGCTCGATCGAGGTGTATCAACAGCCTATCAAGGAAGAAATATTTCCCTAACTACGCCTCCCACTGTTAATTTTCTACACCTGTATCATCGGTCTATAAGGTTGTGAGTAACATTTCCAGAAAACACCATTCAGACCCATGGTCCACAACCTCTGATGTCAATTCTGCTCTCGGGATGGTTGCTGATGAGCTGGGTTTTCACTTTTTCTCCTGCTCCAACGAGTTCCAATGTCGTGAACCGTTTAGCTCAGACCGCTTACGAGTGATGACCACATTTTCAGGTTCACCTAGGGAGGACCCTGATTACAATAAACAACTTACCAGAGAGGAATTTCGGGAAGCCCTCAAACTTTGCAACGATGGAGCACCTGACCCTGACGGCATGCATATCTTTTCAGATGCTACGGCATGTTCCTCCGTCAGCCTCGGCATTCCTCCTCAGTCTATTTAATAGAATCAGGGTGCAGGGTGTCTTCCTTCCTATCTGGTTGACAGCATATGTTCTGAAATCTTGCAAGGACCCAACTTTTACAAATAATCATAGACCGATTTCATTGACCTTCGACATATGCAAGCTGATGGAGAGAATAGCGGCCTCCCGTCTTATAGAACAACATGATGATCTGATATTTCCATCTCCAACCCCCTCACTGATTTAATGTCCATCGCATATTTCAACATCTCTTTTACCAAAAATAAAATCAATCATACTTTTCGCTTCCATATCATCTCTACCTACACCAACTCTCCTATACTTATGAATACTCTTGTTTCCGAAGAATGTATTACTTACACACACAGCTCTATCTTCACAGAAGTCATCACCTTCCTACCATTCTCATTTCCTCCCGCAACCCCAAAGGCAAATGTTACACTATCCCGTTTTCGATCACTTATCCAAACATACAACAAAATACACCATAGCTCTATGTCACAGATCACTCATAAGAAGGGCAACTCCTTCTCTCTCCCTCTCATTCCTCTCCACTCCAGTAGTAAGCTGGTAACAGTAATGTATTTTATTTTGCCGCATTTCTATTTTTATGCATGGTTGTTAAATGTAAGATGGGTGAGTGTGAATGGTGGGTGACACACGACATCTGTATTTCGCAATCTTTTTCTACAGTTTTATTACTTCCTATTCTGGCTTTTCTATTCGCACAGTCGTTCATCATCCATTATTCTTATGGAAGCTTCATTGTTGCATTTTATTATTTTTTAAATTCTGTATTATTTGAATTCTTTTTTTTATATTCAAATGTTTATTTTCTCTAGGGATTAATATCATTTGAATTGCTTAGAGTTTTTATCTACCCTATTTGACTTTGGGATTTTATTTTGGTGCAGTATTCTTGCTTATGGGAAGACTCATTGCAGTTGGAGGTATTAATCTATTTTGCATTTTTTGAATTATGCTTCAATGTTGATAGTAATAATTAGGAGTTCTTACTTATTTACTTTAAATTATTTCATATTTAGTTGCTTTATCCTGACTTACAATTATGCTGCGGCTACATTATTATTATTTTGCTTTTAAAATATGGTTGGTTTCTAATGTTTTTGCAGTTTCATTTGCTTCAATCTTCGCCAAGGTAACCTCGTTTCTCAATTTTGACTGCTTCATGTTGCTGTTATTTTTTGTTTCTTGTTAAGCCACTTATCACTGTTACGAAAACCGGACACTAACCCCTGTCCAGGTATTAAGTTATATCAATTATGAAATTGACTTCTTCTTTCCCTCCTTTCTCCACTTTAGATAATTCTGGTGTTTTTCCTCCTTCTTTAAACCCATCCAACTCATTTAGGCTAATATCGTAATCTCATTTAAACGTTTTTGAGCTTAAGACTAAGGCGACGTACGGACCTGATGATATCACTCCTATGATTCTTAAAACTTATGCTTCGTCTCAATGTTTCCATTTCCACTTTCCTTTCCTGCTACAAATGAGCACTCATGTGTGTGTGGGTTTGATGGTGGAAGAAGGAATAGGTATTTTGGGGGTGAGGTCATTAGCAAGGAGTAGTAATGCAGGTAACATCCGCATCCGCACATTATTAAAGATCCGCATCACTTGCTGGCATGCGGATGTTGCGCGGATATTTATTGTTGAGATGATAAAAAATTTTATAATAAAAATACTTAAGATGAATCTGAACGCAAACTTTAAATGAGAGACATGGGACTCAACTCAACTGTGTAATGATGACATATGATCTCACAGCATAAAGGTCAACAGATGGAAAGAATGGTATTGCTCAAAGAACCTATTGCTTTGTACGCCAGTTCGTATTCCAAAGTTAACATCTTACTAATGTGGAAAATGATATCATATCACACTGCATTAAGCTATTGAAACCATTTGAAGAAATTACCAAAAAAATCAGCGCCTCTACAGCTTCTGTCTCTTATGTAATACCATTAATCTCAACGATAAGGAAGCATTTTGAACCATCTTCAAGTGAAATTGATGACGATTTAAAACGAATGAAAGATGTAATAAAACTATAGCTAGAAAAACGCTTTGGTTCTGTGGAAAGTAATGACCTTCATACTATTGCAAATTTACTTAGATCCCCGTTATAAAGGCAAGTTTTTTTGTAACACAATATTAGAAAAAGCTAAATCGTCACTTTGTGTTGCAGTTGAAAAACTTCAATCCAAACAGCCTATTAATTCTCTACCCATTAAAAGGAAAAAAACGAAATCTACAGAATCAACACCTTCTACAAGTAAATCAATAACAGATTCACTGGAAGAATTTCTACAGCCCAGTAGTGATGAAGAAACACACGCATTACCAAAAGATGTAGTGCAAATGATTGAAAACTATCACCAAGAAAAACGACTAGATACAAATGATGATCCTATCAGTTGGTGGAAATTAAGCAAAATGTTTACCCACGCTTGAGTAAACTTGCAAGGAAATACTTGGCCTGTCCTCCAACTAGTGTTCCAAGTAAGAGAGTATTTAGCAATGCTGGGCTAATATATGATGAAAAGAGAAAAACAGATTCTCAGCAGAAAAATAGATGTTTCTCAAGCACAACCTTCCTATATTTGAATTTCAATACTAGTACAAAAAGTATATAATCCATTGTAAAATCTCTTTCGTTAAGGGCGGAGGTTGGGGAAAGAGGTTGGTGGGGTGCATTTGAGTGGGGTCCCCGTCCTGCACCCTGGTAACACAAGTATATTAATAGATTGTGACTAAAACTCGAAATATATATATATATATATATATATATATATATATATATATATATATATATATATATATATATATATATATATATATATATATATATATATATATATATATATATATATATATATTAAACATCCGCATCCGCAGATATTAAAATCAAACATCCGCACCCGCATCCGCGGATGCTTAAAAAATGACATCTGCTGCATCACTAGCAAGGAGGAGGTAATGGGTAGAGTGAGAAAGTTGAAGAATGGTAAATCTGCAGGTATAGATGAAATTACTGGTGAAATGATCAAGAACGGAGGCGAGATGGTGATTGATTGGATTTGGAAGTTGTGTAATAAAGCGTTTATGGAGGGTATAGTTCCGAGGGATTGGAGGAGAGCAGTAATAGTACCCTTATATAAGGGTAAGGGAGATAAGGGGAACTGTAGGAATTATAGGGGAATTAGTTTATTGAGTGTTGTAGGGAAGATATATGCTGGTATTTTAGTCGAAAGAGTGACTGAAGGACTGATTGATGAAGAACAAGGTGCGTTTAGGAGTGGTAGAGGATGTGTGGATCAAATCTTTACATTGAAACAAATGACTGAGAAAATGAGGAAGAAGAATAAATTGTATTTAGGTTTTATGGATTTGCAACAGGCGTATGATAGGATTAATAGGGAAGCTCTATGGCAGGTGTTAGTAATATATGGTGTTTATGGTAAGCTTATGAATGGAATCAAAAGTATGTATGTCGAAAGTGAAGAGTGTGTAAGAATAAATGGTGTCGAAAGTGATTGGTTTAATATTAATAGCAGAGTGAGGCAGGGATGTGTTATGTCTCCTTGGTTATTCAATTTGTATATGGATGGGGTTATGAAAGAATTAGAGGTGGGGGTGGCAGAGGAAGGTGTTAGAATGATGGAGAATGGAAGAAAGTGGAGGGTGCCCTACCTATTATATGCAGATGATTTGGTTTTGTGTGGTGAATCTGAAGAGAGTTTGAGAGGATTGGTAGAGAAATTTGGCAGGGTGTGTAAAAGGAGGGGTTTGAAAATAAACGTAGATAAGAGTAAGGTTATGGTTGTGAGTGACGACAGTCTTCGGTGTGAAATTATGTTAGATATTGAGCAGCTGGAACAAGTGTCTGTTTAAATATTTAGGATATATGTTGGATGAAAAGGGAATGGATGATGCAGAGTGTAGTAGGAAAGTTGTGAATGGCAGGAAGGTAGCTAGTGCAATTAAATAGTTCGTGGATGTAAAGGGACTAAGTCTTGAGTGCACTAGGGTCTTACATGAGGGTATGTTGTTACCTGTGTTAATGTATAATAGTGAGACTATGGTCTGGAATAAGAGGTATAGATCTAAAGTTCAATGTGTTCAGATGGACAATCTTAGGGGCGTGTTAGGTGTGAAAAGAATTGATAAAATGAGGAATGAACGTATTAGAGAGTTATGTGGTGTGAAGAAAGGGGTAAATGAGAGAATAAATGAAAGTACGTTGAGATGGTTTGGTCATGTGGAAAGGATGAATGACAGCCGGTTGGTTAAGCGGATGTATAGTGGTGATTGTGTTGGGAATCGACCGGCTGGGAGACCAAAGAAAAAGTGGATTGAGTCAGTAAAGGAATGTCTGAAGGAGAGAAATGTGAGTTTGGCAGAGGCGAGAATAAAGGTGCATAATAGGAGTGAATGGCGGGGTTTCGTGAGGGGGTATGGTTGTGGCCCACCTGGGCCAGGGGATGAACCCTACACTTGACAATATGCCATAGTGAGGGTCCGTCGCGGTCCCGTGAAGCTCTAGGGTGGATTTTCTGACTGCGACGAGTTCTCACTAATAGGTATAGAGGGGGCGGTAAGGCTGGGCTTTCATTTCGACTTGTGTCATATTCTTCTACTACTTCTCTTTTCCGATGCATGTCACGCACCTTACCCCCTGTCTTGGGGAAAAAAAAAGGAAGATAATGATAATAATAATAATAATAATAATAATAATAATAATAATAATAATAATAATAATAATAATAATAATAATAATAATAATAATAATAATAATAATAATAATTGTAACATTAGCAAGTTTAAATCCCAATTTACCTTTAATTCGTCATCACTCCACTTTTTGAGAGTCACCGAAGGAAACTTTGATGTGAGAAGTTGTGCGAAGAATCTCTCTTCGTCCGATTCAAATTCTGAACATTTCTCATCAATTTTCTTCAACAACCAAGAAACATTTTTCAGGCTCATAAATTTCTATAAACAAAATTCACTTAATTACAATAATAATAATAATAATAATAATAATAATAATAATAATAATAATAATAATAATAATAATAATAATAATAATAATAATAATAATAATAATAATAATAATAATAATTTTTTTTTAAAAAAAGGGAAATGTGAATTTAAGTAGTATATATAAAATATTGATTAAAGTAAAAAAAAAAAAAAATCTCTGATGTAATATTGTAGAAATGACTCAAAATTGTTTTCCTCCTCCTTCTTATCAGAAAAATAGAAAAATAAAATAGAGATAGAGTTAGATTAAAGTACGTCAAAAATTGTTGAAGTGGAATGTGAATTCTTTAATCCTTTTCTTCTAAAATGATAAATGACCTCCACTGATTAATATTTTCTTGTTCGATGCAATCGATTTTCTTTTCTGCTTTTCTGATCCAAGTATTCAGATTACAGCTTAAGCAGTTCAGAAAGCTTTATATTCACTAGGGAAATGATCAGAGGTCTGTAGTTTAGATTTTTCAGTTAACAAAACCAATTGTATTGTCTTCGCAGCAAGTTGTCCTATACATGATCCCTCTCTTGTAAATATGCATGGGAAGGAATTATTCAAATACACAGCTTCCCAGGTAAGTCTTGTATTATATTTTTGAGTAATAGTTACCTTGAAATGTAAATGCTAAATATATTAAAGGTAAAGCAGAGAAACCTTAAAATATTTCTGAATTAAGAATTGATGATCAGATAAAGGAATTCTATTACATTTTAAAACTCTTAAGTGGTCAAGAATAGATTTATTTTGCCTTTCTCTCAAAGATAAATACACAATCATTGATCACTGACAAATCACTGACAGGGAATTACACTGACTGTTGGAGCTCTCAGTTCTAGAAGCAGAAGCTTACAATGTCATTAACAGCAAAAGAAAATATATTGGTATTAACATATACTACGGGTGCAAGATTG
>JABUQX010139207.1:22500-30570 GCA_015478945.1 Trachelipus rathkii | reverse complement strand
TGTAGAAACGTATAACCGTAAGATCGTTGCTTGTTAGCATCTGGCAGATGAAGGGTGCCTGGAATTCTTGGCTATTGATGGCGTATATACCCTTGATGTATGCTAGTACACATTTTCATACTAAATATCTGGCAGTGCCGAAGTTGTTAGGTGATATCTTCGGGTTTACCTCTTTAAGGGTGCTGGTTACACGTTCAAAATTAAACAAATCTTCCAGCTTATTAATCTTATTCAACTTTTCCCATCACCACCCTTAATGTCTTGGGCGGCTGGATGTTGTCCATAAGGGACTTTAGAATACGTGTCTGAATGGTAAGTTCATGCAGCAAAAGAGCAAATTTAACCACTGTACCGGTCTTTCCATATATATTTCGATCATTCTCTAAAAACGCTACCAACTGGAGTTAACTGGTGTTAACTGTGAGTCCCATCGCAAACAATTGCCCTTTAAGAAGTTTTTGCCATTAGAATAATTATGAAAGTTATATTCACAGTAATACATTCTGCGTTGCCAGATCTAGTGTACACGAGTCATGCAAATATCATCTGGTTCTCTGACAATTAACGACAGTGTCTCCCATATTCAGTTCAATCTTTTTGTATGTAGTATGATGTCTTTCTGTCGTTCAATTCAATGCACTCAATGTTAACGTTTTCTAATTGCACTTTGATGGACATTCGTGGTCAACACGTTTTCTCTCCAGTTCAATCTTTTTTCTATCGCATATTGTTTTCATCCAATATCCCCATATCCTTTAAAATGCTGCATTTCACAATAGCAGCAGTTGTCCTGTAGCTTACACGATACCTGTCAGCTGTTATGCTAAATTACAATACCTAAATCTATTGAGTATTTTCTCTTAAGTTCAAATTCTGTAAGAAATTCATCATTTCCCCTTTCTTTTTTCCATTAGTTACTTCCTGTATAACATCGAAGTTATCTATGTTGGTGAAGTTACACAAATTTCTCTGCCTGTGTTACTCACTACTACTACTTAAATCAACCCCTACCCCTTCCAGACTTACACAGGTTTACCACTAAGGCTTTCCAATTTTTCTTGCGTTCTTCTTCTCGCGCCTGTTTCTGCTTATCAATAGACCTATTTGATTTTTCTTTTTTTTGACCTACAAATGATTCCTATTCAATATAATAGTATTCTAATTTTGCATCTCAATCAGCTCTTAGGATTTTTTTATCTTAGCAGTCAAACATTTTATCATGACTTTACTACAGTTTGAAGTCATTTTTCTGCTTTATGGCGTCTTATTTAGGTTTCAAAGCTGTTCTTCTTTGAATTCTTAAAACTAATCAAATTTTTCTTGATAATCTACGTTAAAGGAAAAAAACTTTGCCCAATTCCTTTGGTTCTTTTGGCAACTACTTGCTAACCATCTAGCAGTACCGAAACTTTTGAAGGTACTTGTTCTCTATTTATAACAATAGGAATGCCTTAACAAACATTTGCTTCTGAAGGAGTCATCGAAGGGGGAAATTCACATCGAAATCCAAAATTAAATTGCATGATGTCCTTCTCTAGACATTTATTTGATTTTAATTTTTTGAATTAATACAATTATATATAATAATTACTATATATATATATATATACTATTTATATATAATATATATATATATATATATATATATATAATATATATTATATATATATATATTATATATATATCAATATATAATATATAATATATAATATATAGTTATATAATAAACGTAACAGTATAACATCTTACTTACAAGGATTAAATTGTCAAATAAACCTTAATTGACATCTTAAGTTTCTGACTCATCAATCAAATACTGCTGAAAAATTTTAACTGAAAATATTTATGTGCTCTTATTTTGCTCATTGTGTGTGTGTTATGTGTATGTATCGTATTTTATAACACTAATCTATGTTTATGGAAATTTATATACAAGGTTATTTTACCTCTGTAAAGTCACTGTCTCTGGAAAGATCTGAGTTTTCTACCACATTTCGTGCTATTGGGATCGTTTGATGGTATTAGTCCTATACTTAATTCTTTTTATAAAAATAATGATTTCACCTTCAAAGGATGCGGCGGATGTGGAAATTTTTTAAAATGGAGGGCTTCAGGGTAGCGGAACTTATATATGTTCATTGAAGAATCATAATATTACCATCGCTAGATGCGTCAAGTCTTCTGATTCCAAAATATATTATATCTTTGATTGTATTTTTGATAAAATAATTATGGGCCGGGAAATAAAGGGCAGGAGACCCACCTCCAAAAATGTTTTTGGCCTCCAGAATCTCAAAACATATTCACCTTAGAAATTTATTTTGACCATTGGCTTGCAAGGTTTAAATAACCATATTATACCAATTTTTCATCAAATTTCGGATCCGTAGCACTGGGTGGAAATTCGTTATTGAGCATGTTCTTTTAATAGCCCCAAAAAAAGTTAATAAAACGTGTAGGCGCACAACCAGAAATTTTTATACATACATTAGACCATGATTACTGGACGTGATTTGTGCATACAGTTTTTCAAAATAAAAATTTTAATCCCACCTAATATATATATATATATATAAATATATATATAATATATATATATACTATATATATTATATATATATATATATATATATGTAATATACATATATTATATATATATATATATAATAGTATATATATAGTATATATATATAATATTATATGATTATATTTATATATATAATATTATAAATAATATATCATATTATATAATAATAAATAATATATAATATAATTATATATATATATAGTATATATATATATATATATATATATATATATATATATATATATATTAAAACTTAATTTTAACCGAAGTGCTCTTAGGCCTTAAAATGTTAGGTCGTCTTTTAATTAAACCGTTTTCTTGAAGTATTGCTTTCTAATTTCTTCAGGCTTTTTTTTTTTTTTTTTTTTTTTTTAAATTCACCAATATCTTTTCCATTCTCTGAAAAAGAAAAATTTATCTTCCTTAATAGCTCGCAGTATTATCAATCTTATTCTATTCACTAAACTTCCTTCAACCCGATTTGACCTAAGTTAAATTATTAATATCAATTTTCACATACCTTTATTTAAACTACGCCTATCCAATATTTGTGCACAAATGCTCAAAAAGATTTGTTCATCATTGTACCAATCTTTATATCTGCTAGTTATTTTGAAGATATTCTGGTCAATTTTGAAACATTTTGAAACTGAACAATTTATTTTATACTAGGCGTATTTTAAAACGCTAATAAATGCATTAATTCATTTGTAAATCATTTGCCTTTTTTTGACAGTTTATTTAAGCAACACTTCGAGTAAAATCATCTTATAAATGGATCAGCCAGGCTGCGCCGAATAGATTCAGCTTATAAATGAATCAGCCAGGTGCGCCTGAAGTGATCCCAGATCGTAATGTCGAGCAAGCTATGCCCGAAGGGATCCCAGATCTTAATGTCGAACAAGCTATGCCCGAAGGGATCCCAGATCTTAATGTCGAGCAAGCTATGCCCGAAGAGATCCCAGATCTTAATGTCGAGCAAGCTATGCCCGAAGAGATCCCAGATCTTAATGTCGAGCAAGCTATGCCCGAAGAGATCCCAGATCTTAATGTCGAGCAAGCTATGCCCGAAGAGATCCCAGATGGTAATGTCGAGCAAGCTATTCCCGAAGAGATACCAGATAATAATGTCGATCAACCTGTGCTCGTAATGATCCCAGAATATAATGTCGATGATATCATCACAAGACTCTATGATGTAGTAAATAAATTTGACTTACTGGATCTAGATGCAAAAGTGATTATAAGAAAAGAGCTTGAGATTCTTAAAGAATCGAGAAATATTATAGATATCTTCGAAGAATTATCAAAGAAAAAATTACCAAAGTCAAAATATAGTGTTCTTACACCCAGATTAACATTGTAATTTATAAAAGTAGATCTATATAGACTGTTTCATTTAGCTAGCCTAATCTTAACTTTTATACAAATTCTTATATCAAATTATGAATGACGTTCCAAATTCAGTATATTTGAATAAAGATTTATTAAATTGGATTATATCAATTTATGAATGTTATTTTTTACTTAAATTTTGATTAAATGTATATTCCTTTGTTTTAAGATAATACTAATAAAAATATGGCTATGGAATTTTCTTTATTCCTATCTGTAGCTTATATAATTATGGAAGGTAGCAAAATAGATTAAATTAAAATAACCAGGGCTGGGTAACCAGAGCAGGAGCTCGGAGTTATGGAGCTTAAAAATTGTCCATGAGCTGAATTCGGAGCTATGATATACATTTTCAGTGGAGCCAGAGCCATGAATTTTTTTTCTGTAGACTGGCTTCTATTATAAATATTTTATAGAACTAGTTTTAACTTTTAGCTTTTGAGATATAACACTTTAATTCGTTTTAATATCTTCAGTATTAAGGATATAATTTTCATTATCCAATTAAGTTTCCAAGTAATTTTTTTTACAAAGGTAACAATATGCAATTTGTTGTTAATAATGGATTCTCTATTTTCTTCACCTGGATTTCTCGTGATAATTGAATAATTGGCTAATAAATTAAGAGTTCGCTTTAGTGGTATGTTTTCAAAGATATGGTGGTAGCTAAAGAAGAAAATTGCGTTGAAAGATGCTGAAAAATCTTCTTTTTCCCGGAAAATGGATTCTTGGATTAGGTACCGAGTGAACTATTTTAATAAACAGTAAATTTTTAGTATATAGATGATGATAATATAACAACCATACGTACTTTAGCAGTAAGATTCAGAAGCGCAACATGCATCTAGTTATATACAAAAATTACTTGAGAAAGTTTCCAATTACAAAAGAACAAGTCTCGGCAGTTGCTACAGGTAATGCCTTCAAGATGAAGTGTGCGATAAGGAAAAATGAAAGCCTACCTGAAGTGACAATATTGAGGATTCTGAAACTGAGGAGGTAGATTTCTGTGATTCCTAGTTTCGAAAACAAAAAAATAATGAAAGGCGGTTTGTAACTAGATCAACTAATAGATGATGATGATGTAACCAGCATAACTAATTCTCCACGGTTGAACATTATACGATTTGCTGTACACACATTACAGCTTTCCGTTTGTGATGGTTTGAAAGAGAGAGAGAGGCCTTTCATTTAAGTAAAATACGTTAAATTTTAGTTGCTGAAAGAACACCTACAGCTGATAAGATATTAAAATGTCTTATATGGAAAGGGTCAATTATTGACCAAGCAGCTACCCGGTGGAACAGCACTTACCTAATGATCCAGACAGTTTTGGAACCAGCGAACTCTAATTGGTATGGCTTTTCCTTCAACGATTGAATTTTATTAGAGTGAATTTGGGCTACTAGAGGTAATACTTCGTCACCCGTACTTAGTCACTAAAAAATTAGACGTTAAATATAACACTAGCTCATTTTACAAAGTGGAAATCCTATAATTTACTGCTATCTCGACATATTATTGCAAAGACTATTAAAACATGGGTGAACAGTAGGGAGAAGATCCTTCTTGCCATTGATATCTTCTGCAATGTATGTAGATCCAATGTATAGGGGTTTACCCTAGCAGAGTAGTCTGACGAGAGAAAACAGCATTGCGTAAAATATACTATCGATTGAAAGAAATCGAAAACAGAATTTTTTGGAAAGACAGCTACACGTTGTCCACAAGTAAAAAGATATAAATTTAGATTATGAAAAGTAACGTTATATGGAAGCCGAAAGCGCCCGTAATGAAAGACGTGAACAGAATGTTACCCCAGTGCTAAATTTAAAGTAAAATAGCTCATGCTTTTGAATGAAATGGGGAAAATAGATAGTCATCCCATCCATAATTGAACGTCATGGCAGGCCAGGCCATTACCATTGATATCCAAAATAAAGCTGTAGCTAGTACATCATCTTCATTGTTATCACCTATGTGAGTGCAGTGGAAAAGATGTTTTCGGCCCTTTGGTGTTATTGCTCAACCTACTAACCTCACGAAAAAACTCCAATAGCCGAACTCATTTTTGAGTTCTTCTTACCTTTTCAATGTTTTTATTACAGCTTAGTTTTAAACCATTTTAGTTATGAAATTTGAATTCTTTTTATTATTTAAAAAAAAAATATTAAAAAAAGGTTTAAATCTATGTGCGGTTGTACTGTAATGTGACAAAAGCACAAATGTAGATCGTGCCTAATTAATAGATTTTATACTTTGAGAATAGTTTAAATTAATAACCACATAATTAAAGTAAAAAGTGTCCAGCAACTAACTTAGGGATTTGTGCTGACCGAAACCAATGAAAAAATTGAGCACGTGGATCCGCGGTCTGCTCGAAAGAATCTAGAACCGAAGTAGATTTTAATATTAAGCTCCGAACCAATCGCGACAAGGCCCGTAAAAAGAAATATGGATAGAGATTGATCCATTTCTGGAATACCGGTACTGAATATATAATTACACCGAGAAAATCAGAACTAAAAAAATTCTCATTGTAATAACAGATTACTGGTCGGTAGTCATTCCCTCATAAAAGTTGCAAATTTTGAACCTTCACGTAAGACCAATCTGGTAATAAGATATCAAACGTTTAAGTTATTACTTAAAATTGTGAATATTTTGCTTGTTGTTTTAGAATTCGTTTTATTCCTTTCGCCTTTTAAAGATCTTTTTTTTTTAAAAAGTAAGGATTTTCTAATTCTATCTATTGAATTTGTCTTTGGGACAATTCTTTTAGCAACTTCACTAAGTACTTTTTGAATGAATTAATGTTTATTTTTAATTGCCAAAGAAAATTTGAAATATTAAATTACCCTGCTATATTGGGTTGAAACCTTCATCATTATTAGTTCATGATTAATTACTCGTCTCTAAAGACTCCGACAGAGGTTATTTTCAAGCCTACTTTCAGCCTCGTACATGGAGTGTGTATAGTCATGCTTAGACATTATTCTACTGTTCCTTCAAATATCAGTTCATGCTAGACTTTACACATTTTTTTAAAGATACTGAAAACGACATAGTCTAAGAGATACTAGTTGCGGTGATATAACAAGATTAATAATCATTCTAACTTCTTCCCAGTATTGCTCGAATGTTACTAGTTTTTGGTGGTATGGTTTGTGAGGCAGAGGAACCACCATCTGAAGAATTTTTTTACATTAATGTGTGCAGTCATGGAAATAGGTTCGCTTCCCAGGAAGAGAGTATAAAGCTTAAATATAAGCCTAATTTTTATAATAAGAATGCCATTTTTATCTTCATTTTTATTTAAATTTTGTGAATGTCATAAAAAAAGGGCCGTTTGCTTTCTAAAATTGTGAATATGTATGCTATATATTCTCTTCCTAAGGGAAGAGGTTATTTCTACTACTACAATAGTCGTCTTTATTCTAACTTCAATTTCATTAAACACCACCTCTTTATGTATACTGAATCTGAAATGCTACGTTATTTCATGCTTTAATGGCACATTAGTAATGGTCGGCAAAATTAGCACAAACTTTTTAAGAGGCTATTAATACAGATATTCGGCATAATATCGTCATTTTTATATATGTATTAAAATAAACTTCTGATTAGTCTATTCATTTTTCAAAGATTACTTATTTTGTTTATACTGAAAATTGCTTTCTGATACCGAAAGCTGATTTGTGTCAACCTGTTACAACAATTGGAGAAGCCTATCATGTGTATTTATCATATAGACGAAATAAGTCCCATTCCCATGATATACGTATTTAATTAAAGCGGTGCCACGAATCTGCAAATATCTTAAGAATAAAGACACAATTGATTGTGAAGGTAATAAACAAAATCATATACGAAATTTAGAAAAAAACATGTTGACCAGATGTCTTTCAAGAATATTTTAAATAAAAACGGGGTTCGTCTGATAAACGTTTTAACAGAAATAGTAGGATCTTTTTGAGATTAATCGTATTTGGCAAGTTTTATCCCTCTTGTCCATGTATAAAGAAAGACATCGAGATCTCTATTCTTTTGCAATTATTTAAACAAAGATGTTCAAAATTAAATTATCA
>JABUQX010139207.1:12500-20000 GCA_015478945.1 Trachelipus rathkii | reverse complement strand
GAAAGGAGGAAGAAGTTGCTCCCTCAACGAGTGCTTATATATAGCCACCAGAGAGAAAGTTGACAAGAGTAAGCAAAGAGAAGGAGGAAACCCGAAGGAAGGGAGCTTAGAAGCAATGACAAATGACATTCTTGATCAAAAGTCTTGGCATGTATCAAGCGTCATTACAGAAGACTCCCATAGTCCCTAAGGGCAGAAGACCATAAATCAGTAAGATAGGATAGTATGTCACCAGTTGACCTCGAGCGTCGAAAGCCATACTGATGATCTGAAAAGAAAGGGAAGAGAACTCCAGAATGATCCAGGAAATGAGAGTAAGAAGAGTTTCAAAGATCTTAGATAAGAATACAAGTGAGAGCATAGGACGATAGTTGGAAGGATCGAGGCGGCTGCCCTTTTTCGGGATCGGTTGAACATATTGCGCGCTTCCAGCATGTGGAAAAGTGGTAATGTTGAGATAAAGAAGAGTTGAACGAGGACCAGTACCAATTCAAGAGCAATCTCCCTCATAATAAAGGGAGGAATGCCATCCGGGCCACAGGCCTTCCACACTCAAAGATCTCAGAATCCCATGCACCCGCTCATGCGTAACGGGAAGAAGCATAGGAAACCTGAGAGGAGAAGAAGCAGGAGGAGGATTGCCGGAATCGTCCAGGGTTAGAATTAGATAAAAAAGAGGCGAAGAGATTAGCCTTTTTAGTAGAGAGCTTAGCTACAGAACCGTCAGGAGCGAATAAGTGGAGAAAGGCAGATTTTACAAAAGTTATTAGAAGATGTTGTTTTTGCCAAAGGGCTAGAAATTTTATCAGTGGGAGAGCCAAGTTAGGTTGTCGCACTTCTTTTAGTGAAAGCGCGCTTTGCCATTCGAATAATATCCATGTAACGATCCTGAGTTGCATGGAAATTAGTGAAAGTGAAACGAGAACGAGAGTTTTTCCATGCCCCGATAGGCAATGTCTCTCTCGTGAATGGAGCGAGAACATTCCCCATCGAACCATGGATTTTGTGGAGAAAAAGATTTAGTTGAAGATGGAATGAACCCGCTTCATACCCTCGACGATTACGGCTCCTACCTTTTCATCCGGTGACCGAAACGTGCCTCCGAGTCAAAACAAGATTCACTCCAAGCATAGTTGCAAAGAAACGACGCAACGCCCCCAATTAGCCCGATTAAAGTGCCAGAAATACGTTGGGCATGGTGGAGCTGCTGGAGAAAAATTTTTAAAATTAAGAGCTACAAGATTTGTGGTCAGAGTTACCGATAGAGGAAAATGTATGTATGCCTATTCAGCATGCAAGAATAAACATAACTTAAGCGTGTCAAGAATTGGTAGACGATCTGGTATGTGTGAGGTTCTTTAATTAACTGTTCCAGATCGTTGAGAATACTGAATTTTGGCCCTCCTCCCCTCCTCGCCATCAGTATGAGAGGAGGGCCCAACCCACTTAGTGTGATGTACGTTGAATCACCCTAACAATAGATGATTCACATTTGAGATGGAAAAGTAACAGTCTCATGGTAAGCAGTAGATATTAAAAGGAGTGAAAATTCTGTTCCGTATAGGGACAGTAGCAGAAAACACAAGATAATGGTCAGTAGTAGGAAGAAAGATTTTAAAGCCACAGAACATCGAAATTAGGAGATTCAAGATCCTCGAGACGTGTTACAGGAGTGTTTTTGTTTATATAGGCACAGACTCCACCATTTTGTGTCTGAAATTGTAGAAAAGGTTATAGTTGGAGATATTTAAGTTTATTTGAAAAAGAATCCCTGGCTAGCTGGGCCTCAGACAGAAGTAAAATGTTAGGTAGAGAGTTAGCGAGGTGATATTCCACAGATTCATGTTAGCTTTCAGGCCACGAACCGTTGGCGAAGTTCAATAGAGAAACCCCAGGCTGCGCCCACCCTACATTCCTTCTCTGTCCCATAGTATATATATATATATAATATATATATATATATATATATATTATATATATATATACATTTATATAATATATATATATATATTACTATTATATATATATATATATTATTATACTATATATGTTATATTTATATATATATATATATATTATTAATATTAATAAATATTTAAATATATAATATATAGTATATATAATATATTATAATTATATATAATATATATTATATATATATATATATATATATATATATATATATATATATATATATATATATATATATTTTATATATATAGTTGTTATATATATATATAATATATATATATATATATATATATATATATATATAGTATATATATATTATATATATATATATATATATATATATATATATATATATAATATTATATATTAATATTATATAATATATATAGTTAATATTTATCTATATACTATATTATAAATTTATATTAATATATATATAATATATATTAAATATTACTATGATATAATATATAAATATGTTATATATATATTTTATATATATATATATATATATATATATATATATATATATATACTTATATATATAATTATTATATATATATATATATATATATATATAATATATATATTATATAATATATATATATATATATATATATATTATATAATATTATATATATATATATATTTATATATATATATATATATATATTATTAATATAATAATATATAGTAAGTATATATATATATATATATATATATATATATATATATATATATATATATATATATAATTATAATATATAATATATAATATATAATATAGTAATATATATATATATATATATATATTTATATATATATATGCCCGTGGCAATGGTGATAGTTGTAATAAAAAAAAAATAGTTATGGGATGATTCAGCTTTTAAAGACCACATATTCTGGTAAGAATTTGACAATCCTTTGGAATAATCGTGAGTAGTTATTGCCAGATTCGTCGCTAGAACCTTGAAATCGGACCCGGAAATGACTTTCACTTTCACTTTTCTGCGTATATATATCTACCCGGGGTAAAAGGAATTTATCGGCACGTCCTAAAATTTGTCCCGCGTACTATGTGGGTACGTAACCTCGTCTACTCTCGACGAGGTTACGTATCGTGCACCCCCGAGGGGTGCTTGCCCCCCAAAATAGGAAATGATCATAAAAGGTGATGAAATTTGGAGAAAGGATTCGGAACCAGAGCCGGAGTCAGATTCGGAGTTGCACCAGTGCTGGCTCGGTGCGGTGCCGAGTTTATTAAATATTGTATAATAATACAAATTGTATCCGTTATATATTGTTATCGAACTTCGTAGACTCGAATAAAAGTGTTATAAGTTCGTAAAGGGTGTCTGGAGACCCCTCGGAGGGTGGTCCCCAGTATAGAAATGAACGGAATTGCATAAGAGAAGTAAGGAAAATAGTCGGAGTCAGAGCAGAGGAAGGAGGAGTCTGAGAAGGAGTCTAAATCAGAGGAAACGGTGTTGACAGAGGCACCGGTGCTGGAGCCGGGCGGTCTGAATTAATAAATATTCGTTTAGTCCGATGTTGGTATCAAAAATATATGTTTATTAAGGGTCTAAGAAGGACGCATCTTACAAAGATAACCCGTTTTCTAAAGGTTGAAGACGACATTTCTATTTTCAAATCTCGTTTCTTTTTATAAACGTCAAATAAAATAAATGTGTGCTTATTTTATTCTTTGTGTTTAATTAAATTTTGTTAATTTATTCAAATTTTTTATTTTATTTTATTTATCTTTTAATTTATTATTATTTTATTTCGTTTAAAAATAGAATTTTTACTAAAAATTTTATGCTTTTCATGTTTATAACTTAAAAAATTTTCAGTTTTTTACACCATCTAAAGCAGTAAATCAGTTAAATCAAACCAACCACCCTACCCTCCTCACCCCACCCGTGATTCTATTGATTCAAGTCATATTTGTATAACATAACACAAAACTTTATTCTTTTTATATTTAAACAAAAATTACATTTTTTTACACACCCTAAAGCAGTAAATCAGTAAATTAAACACCCACTCTACCCTCCCCACCCCACCCGTGATCTATTGATCTATTGATTCAAGTCATATGTTTTACATACCCTAAACTTTATTTTTTTTGTTGTATAACGTAAAAAAATTTTGCATTTTTACACAACCTAAAGCATAAATCAGCAAATCAATAAATCAAACAACCCACCCTACCCTCCCCACCCTACACGTGATCATTGATCTATTGATCTATTGATAATCCATTGATTCAAGTCATAATTTTGTTATAACAAAACACAAAACTTTTATTTTTTTATGTTTATCTCTTAAAAAATTAGCGGTTTATCACACCCTAAAGCAGCTAAAATCAGTAAATCTAACCAACCCACCCATACCCTCCCTCCCACCCATCCATGATCTATTGATTCAAAGTCATATTTAAAACATAATCAAAATCTTATTTATTATTTTATTTTGTTAAAAAAAATACTTTTACAAAATTTTAAATTCATTTTTAACGTTTTTTAACTTAAAATTAGTATTTTTATACCCCCAATACAGTAAACAGTAAATCAATAACAACCCCTCCCCTCCCCTCCGACCCTTCCATAATCTATTGATCTTTGATCTATTTCATTCACATTTCAGTATCATTTGGAATAAACATACATAAAATCAAGTTTCTTTATACACTGAACCAACGAATATAATAACCTAAACAAAGTTTTTCCCATTACTTAAAGCTAACATGGCATCACCTGAACTAAGAATAAATGTACAACGACAAACCCAACACACCTTAAAGCACGAATTAAACCGTTAACATTAACAAATTCCCACTTAACACAGGAAATAACTAACATAACGGTAGCAACAACGCCGTAACCTATCACACTCTTGTCAAGCATATCTCTAATATATCATTGTTATTTTCACATTAATCATGGTTAATATTTTAACAAAATTTATCAAAAATTAAATGAGAATGATACACTGATCAACGATTATACGCTAACGTAACAAACGTTTTCACATAATAAACCTTCCATAGGGATCACTGAACTAGAATATAATCACTTTACGACACTAACACACCTCTAAGCAAGAATTAAACTGCTAACATTAAAAAGTTCCATACTAACAACAGTAAATGGACTACATAACATACAAAAACGGTAACCTATTCACACTTTGGTCAAACATATCTCTAACATTTCAATGTTATTTTACATGGTAATATTTAACAAAAAATTTATCATAACCTTGTATAATTATCATACAGGACCAACGAATATTATATACTACGTAAACAAAATTTTTTAACATTACCATAGTAATATTAATAAAATTTATCATAACCTTACCTAACTATCATTAATTTCCCAACGAATTAATGCGCCAAAATAAACAAAGTTTATCCAAACATTTGCATAAAAATAAGTTCTTTGAATAAAATTCAAGTAATATGTAATAGTTTACTGATCCTAAAACCAGTAAATCCAGTAAATCAAACCACCGCCCCCTTCCCCTCCCCTCTCTTCCACTCTTACCATGATCTATTGATCTATTGATTCAGGTCACATTTAGAGTTTCATTTCGGATTTAAACATAGCATTAAAATAAGTTCTTTTATATTAACCTACGAAATTATGCCAACGTAACAAAAGTTTTCATCATTAATAAAGCTAAACTAACATAACCTGAACTAAGAATATAATGTACAACGACAATCCTAACACACCTTACGCCCGAATTAAACTACTAACATTAACAAAGTTCCATACTTAACCAAACATAAAGAAACTAACACAGCGTACAAAACAGTAACCTATTCACACTTTTTTCAGCATATCGGCTAACAATATCAATGTTAATTTTACATTAACATAGGTAATATTTAACAAAAATTTATCATAACTCTGTCTAATTATCATGACTGACCCAACGAATATATGCTACGTTAACAAAGTTTTTTTACATTAACATAGTAATATTTAACAAAAATTTCATAACCTAAACTAACTATCATAATCACCAACGAATAATTTGCAAACATAACAAAGTTTTATCACAAAAACATAACATAAAAATAACAAAGTTTATCCAAACATAACATAAAAATATTGTTTTTTGAATAAAATATCGTAAGTAAAATGTATTGGTTTACTGATTTAAAGCAGTGTAAAATCAATAAATCCGTAAATCAAACCACCAGCCCCTCCACACCCCTCCATCTCGTCAGTCCTTCCATGATCTTATTGATCTATTGATAAGTCATATTTCGAGTATCATTTGGATAAACATAACATAAAAATGAAGTTCTTATATTACTGACCAACGGAATATATGCAACGTACAAAGTTAACATCAATAAAGCTAGGCCATATTCTAACCTGAACTAAAATATATAATGTACCAACGACAAAACCTTACGCACGATTAAAACAGCCAATATTTAACAAAGTTCCATACTTAACACAGCACAGCGTACAAACATTGCATCTACGACGTAACCTTTCACACTTTTTCAAACATATCTGTAACAAATCATTGTTATATTTTAACATTAACATTAGTAATATTTAACAAAAATATCATAACCTTACCTAATCTAATCTAACAGCCCAACGAATATAAGCTAAGGTAACAAAGTTTTTCACATTCAATAAAAGCTAACATATCATAACCTGAACTAAGAAATATTATGTACAACGACAAACTTTAACATACCTCACGTATTAATAATCTTGCTAACATTCACAAAGTTCCCTACTTAATCAAAGGTAAAGAGCTAACAAGGACATACAAAACTCAATGTATCCCACTTTTCCAACATATCAAGCAACAGCTAAAGCAGTATTATCTAACAAAATTTTCTTAAGTCGAAATTATTTTTCAAAGATACCAGCATCTAGAACTATGAATTGATACTACCCTTATCAAAACGCCACTCATATCAAATATAAACATCATTTTGAACTATGAATTAACGCTTAGACATTAGCAAAATTCTCGGGCAACCTAACTAACTCAGCAAAAACTTAACCTTAACCCCACGTTTCTAAACACATCATCACCAGTTAACACAGTAATATCTTACGAAACTTATCGTCTCTCTAACAAATCAGTGTTAATTTCACATAGTCATAGTAATATTTAACAAATCGTAACAGAAATTAAACATAGCCTAACATATCTAACACTTACAATGGGCGAAAACCTACGATAGATACTAACATTTGGAACTACGAATAAGACATTAACATTTGGACCTATGAATAAGTTCTCAACTACCCCTTATTTACACAGCAAAAAACTCAAACCATCCCTGCTTTTCATCATAATCATCATCAGCTAAAACAGTATTATCTTACACACAAATTTCCTTAACAAAGTGTCCAAACTATCAAAGATACCAGCTCTTGAACTATGAATTGACTACTTTCATCAACAAAGTGTCTTGCATACCAAATATAACATTCATTTTTGAACTATGAATAAACATGGACATTAGCAAAATTCTCTTCA
>JABUQX010139207.1:0-5000 GCA_015478945.1 Trachelipus rathkii | reverse complement strand
CCTCAGTTTGTTACTGGACTTGTGGATATAATTTACAAGTCTATAAGTTGTACAATTGTAAGACTTGTAACCGTTGTGTTACAGGCAGCAGGTAATATTGAAATATATATTTTCTATCATAAAAAAAGTAATATATTAACTACCTTAAAATTTATTCTCCCTTTCAAATAATATTTAATTTTATAAACTGTTTTTTGTTAAAAGCTGCAGGGTTGTATTTAGCAGAATGCAGTGAAAACATTTATTTTTATGATTCTTTTCAATTCTTTTAATATATATATGTTTATGTCGACAAGAAAAAGTGTTGACACAACATCAAAAAAAAATTTCCTGCACAGTCCGTCGCAGGCGTTAGGTTAGGTTAGGTTAGGTTAGGTTAGGTCAGGTAGGCCCATTTTCCTGTCACCCATTTGGGTATAGGTCGATATATTTTGCTAGATCTGATCTCAAATTAATAACTATGTAATGTGCATTCATGGGTATTCTAATTTGCAAAATATTTTAGTTTCTCCTTATTAACAATTTGTAACGACTATAAACCGTTGCTTACATAGAGAAGATTTAAAGTTTATTATCCTGATGGAAAATTTAGAATAATGGTCGTTATCCATTCCCTAATAGCACAGAAACGAAAATATTACGTCTAAAAAGCATCACTTTGCGACATTGCGATGTGACAGAGAAAAACAGTTACGTTATTTATGCTAGAATCATATACTAGGCATGTGGATATGTCCCTGCTCCAAAAACATCACAGTGAGACATAAAATCGATGATGAAACTTTCCATTAATTTTTTTTTCCTAACAAACCAGGATTTCTTTTTCTTTTTTAGGTAAAATAAAATTATAATTTCCTTTCTGTGCTAACATTATTTGAATCTAGGGTAACGACACCTGTTAGTATCATCGCATATTGACCTGCCGTTATCAAGTTTTCTCTCTCTCTCTCTCTCTCTCTCTCTCTCTCTCTCTCTCTCTCTCTCTCTCTCTCTCTCTCTCTCTCTCTCTCTCTCTCTCTCTCTCTCTCTCTCTCTCTCTCTCTCTCTCTCTCTTTCAGGTCACACACATGAGTTTCGATTTGGGGGAGGAGAACAACAAAGTGGAAATTAAATTTAAAACCGTGAAAGTTCCAGAAATTTATGGAGAAAAAAACCGTGTCACAGAACTGGCGGGCAATTTCGTGAGGTCACCAACCCAAACACCAGGGGTAGTCAAAATCTAAGTGGTGGTAGGGATAAGGGGAGGATGAGGGGCTATTTTTGGAAGCCGCCCCTATAGGATTCTCCGAGGCTAATCTTGTGGTTGCCATTTGTATTTTTTATAAAAGAAAAGTGTCTGTAATAATGTTTTATGGTGTGTGATAAAGGAGAGACTACGCAAGAGCAAGAAGAGAGTGAATATGATCACAAGAGGGACGAACCATTGGGCACTAGAGTGCCATGGGATATACCCTGACACTCCGTATATTCCCAATGGAGGTAATCTCTCGCTTATATATATAGTCCATATATATATATATATATATATATATATATATATATATATATATATATATATATATATATATATATATATATATATATATATATATATATATTATATATGGTATATAATATATACACGCTTCTATAGTCTACGCTATAATATTATTACATATGTTATATATATAAAGATATATATATATATATATTACATATATATATATATATATATTATCTTTTGTATTTATTATTACATATATACATTATATATTATCATATTTATATGTACATTATATATATATATATATATATATATATATATATATATATGATATTACATATTAGTTATATTATATATATTAAGAGGGCTATGTATATATATATATATACATATTACATATAAAAAAAAAATAGAAAGCCATATAAAAGAAAGATATAAATATATATATATATAAATATATATATAGTAAAGAGTATATATATATATATATAGAACTATATATATATATGAGGCAGTTATATATATATATATATATATATATATATATATATATATATATATATATTCATTCACTTTGACCTTTCTTTCCAACTGAAAGGGTGCTATCATTCAGCCTGTGAGGAAGGATGAGAATTCCTCTCAACACTCTTAACTTGCATCCTATTATTTTGACCTCCTGTCTTTCTAAAGCTTTCGAATCTTATTCTTAAGATAACTATTTATAAAGATCATAATTCTATTAATCTTATCGCTGATCACTCGGATGATTTCCGTAATGTTACGTCAGGCTGGTGATCTTTTCTTCATTCTAAATGTTGGTCTTCTGCTCTTCGTCATTTAGGTGAATCTTTTGCAGTGGCTCTGGAGATCTCGAAAGGTTTCAAAGTCGGGTACAACGCTTTCATTTCTAAACGTCTCTTTTTTTTCGGGATCAATATTTCTCTATGTGATCTTCTCTCTGATCTTTCTTTTAGTTATTTTATAGTGGCAGCTGTAAACGGCCAACATTCATCATTTAAACCTTTCAATAACGCTGCTCTTTCTCAGCAATGGTGATTGAATGTTAGGGGTCATTTCCCTCGAGCACCTGCCTTTATAGTGCCTTTTGATAAGATATAGTGCGCTAGCGTCATGTCGCAGAGATAGAGGGTAATGGGAGTTAGAAATTAAGGGTGATATTCCAAAGAATCATGATTAACACGCAGGCCGAGATTGTTGGCAAAGTTAATAGAGATCCCAGCCAGTGACAAATCCCACGTCTTTTCAGTCCAGTCATGCAGACTGCAAAACACTCAAACAAACTTTAAAACCTTAAGCACAAATTTTAAAGAGGCAAAACTTAGAAACAAATAAATTATAAATAAGAAAATGGAAAAATAAATATTGACAAATGATTGGTAATCACATACACACCAACCCGTCACCCAACCCGACGTAAATATACCCTATATACTGTATAACCTTTTAAAAAATATATCAAATCTTACTTTAATGAAAATATAAAATAAAAACTAAAACCCTTTATCGTTAGACTTAGAAGATTTAAAAGAAATTAAAAAATAACACTAATACTGATCTAAATATTTAGGCTGGTAAATGTTTCTGCACAATTTGTAATTAGTAAATGCTAAAACCCTAAAAATTGAAAAATATTAAAACTGAAATGTCAGAAAGGATATTTAAATTAAAACTGGAGTATGGATAGCTAGAATTTTAAAACTGATTTAATTAAAAAAGAAATAACAATGGGAAGATCCAACACTCAACACACCCTTACAACACGAGCACCAACTATCACCATATATATTATAAATATATATAGCATATGGTGCGGCGTTATATATAATATATAGCAGTATATATATAGTAGTTACATATATGTCTGTTAATATATATATATATATTATATATATATAGTGGAGGTGTTTGTAGTTATCTCTCTTCTTGTTCCCCCACTTCACAGGGTAGTTGGTTTTTTATTGTCATTCGTAATAGCTTCGTTTATATTGAAGAACCTAAAAAAACAGCTACTTGCTTATTTGTTTCGCTGCTGAAGCCGCTTCTTTCACCTTATAGGAGGCTCTGTTTTATGCCTCCGTCTATTCGAGACCTAAACACCAATAATGAATAAATTTGTTAGAACCCTTTTTAACTTATCTTTATATAGATAAGAGTTAAAGCAACTTTGATTATTATTGGTTTTTGATTTTTTTTTAAATTTAAAAAGTACATCATAATATTTGCAAAACTCTTGTTGCCATTCTTAATAGTTTAAATAATTCTTAAGGATAAGAACATATATGTAAAAACTATCGCATACTAAGTCTGTGGAGAATACACAAAATTAAATTCATGTCAAAAAAGAGCGAAAAAAATGTCGGCAAATCATTCTGCAAAATATTTAATAAACAAAAACTAAAGATATTATGGGTAATTTTATAAAAAAAAATTATATTATAATAAAAGACCTTATATAATAACATTTTACATTGAAAATTATAGATAATAAAGATTGCAAAAGTATTTTTATGTTTTAAAACAAAACTCGGTATTACAATCTATAAATGTTGTAGCCGCATTTCATTTTCTTTTAGAAAGAGAAAACTTTTTTACATGTTTAACTTTTGTCAAATCACTTATATATATTTTACAATATTATTTGTACTATACTAGATTTTTTTTTAAAATCTCAACACTATATAAGCTTTTTTTTTAATCACAACACTATATACACTTCGTGCCCCAAAAGCGGAGCTCATTAAACACCAAAATTCACTTTTGTTCCTGGTTCTCAGTATATGAAGTGTTCTTCGTTGAAGGCGAATCAAAAACTGAATAAGGAAGTTCGGTAAGCATGTTGATGTTGGTTTTTCTGGTGCGATTTGAAGAAAGTATGAATCACAAATAAGAATGAAGATTGAATGAAGATATATACAGTGACAGTGGCATGAGGTCCTCCACTGTAGTAAACATATCACTGTAATGAAAATGATTCCTCTCCATTCTTCTTAAATAACCGATATATATATATATATATATATATATATATATATATATATATATATATAGCAGGGTATATATATATAAATATATATTTATATATATAGAAAGAGTATATATATATATATATATATATATATATATAGTAGCAGTGGTATGTGGTACCAATGATATTGTACGTATTACCAAATATATAATGATGATGAATCATTTCTTTAGGTTATCCATCCATACATAGTAGCAGTGGTATGCGGTTCCCAATTTATTTAGACATAATACCATGCATGGATGAATCTCTCTTCTATTACAATGAGAGAGCTTATGAGACAAAATGGAAATTCATCTGAAGATATAAAATCTATGAGTCCTTCCTTAGAGAGAGTAGTTAATTATCATAGTGTTGACGGGAATAGTCACGTTAAACTGAGGCTGGTAGGACTGGGTATGAACCGTGTCCTTAATGTTCCTGTTTTCACTGATCTGCATGTTGCTTGAAGATTTTCGATATTGTGACATC
>JABUQX010139206.1:0-17500 GCA_015478945.1 Trachelipus rathkii | reverse complement strand
ATATATATATACATATATACTGCTATATATCAGAGTTAAATAAAATAAAAACCCCTAGGAACTTTATCTAACAGATTGCTCAAACTTATCTAACTTCTGGACTTTTTGACCCCGTGTAAGTTCTCTTAGTTGAAGTTCAAAACCACTAAGTCAAAGGTTAGGAACTTGGTTATTATTAGATTGACTTATACGGGTTTATTATTTTAATCTTGTAATTTTCAGAGATATTTAATATATTAAATACATAAATTAATTAAATAAAATCACAGATCTACAAAGAAGAGTTTTGAGAGAGGATTGGTAGAGATTTGGCAGGGTGTGTAAGGAGGGTTTGAAAGTAAACTTGAGATAAGAAATGGAGTTATGGTTGTGTAGTGAGGGACTTAGTCCCTCGAACATGAGTTATATGTTAGATTGTGGTAGCTGGAATAAGTGTCTGAGTTTAAATATTTGGGATATATGTTGGATGTAAAGGGAACGGATGATGCAAGTGTAGTAGGAAAGATTTGTGTGAATGGCAGGAAGATTGGGTGGTGCAAAATTAAATCTTTGGTGGACATTAGGGGATTAAGTCTTGGAGATGCCTTTAGGATGCACATGATAGCATACTGTTGCCTGTGTTAATGTATAGTAGTGAAGACTATGGTCTGGAATAAGAGGTATGGATTAAAGTTCAACGTGTTCAGATGGACATAATCTTAGGGGAGTGTTAGGGTGTGAAAAATTGATAAAAATGAGGAATAGAGAATTTATGTGGTTTGAAAATGAGAGAATAAATGAAAGTGCGTTGAGATGGTTTGGTCATATAGAAGGATGAATGATAGTCGATTGGTTAAGCAGATGTATGGGTGAAGTGTGTGTTGGGGGTCGACCAGAAGCTGGGTGATGAAGAAAAGTGGATTGAGTGGTGAACGAATGTCTGGAGAGAGGTGTGAGTTTGGCAGAGGCGAAAATAAAGGTGCATAAATAGGAGTGAATGGTGGGGATTTGTGAGGGGGAATGGTTGTGCCCCACCTGGGGGATGAACCCTACACTTGACGATATACCATAGTGAGGGTCCGTCGCGGTCCCGTGAAGCTCTAGGGTGGATTTTCTGACTGCGACGAGTTCTCACTAATAGGTATAAAAGAGGGGGGCGGTAAAAAGGCTGGGCTTTCTTTTCGACTTGTGTCATATTCTTCTGCTACTTCTTTTCTTTTCGATGCATGTCACGCACCTTAAGGGGAGGAAGAAGGAAGATAATAATAATAATAATATTAAAAATAATAATAATAATAATAATAATAATAATAATAATAATAATAATAATAATAATAATAATAATAATAATAATAATAATAATAATAATAATAATAATAATAATAATAATAATATAATAATAATAATAATAATAATAATATTAATAATAATTATAATTATATATATAATAATAATAATAATAATAATAATAATAATAATAATAATAATAATAATAATAATAATAATAATAATAATAATAATAATAATAATAATAATAATAATAATAATATTTCTAAAAACTCAATATCAGCATTTATTTTAATGTATGATTTTGATGCTTTTCAAGCCTCCTGAAAGTATTTCTTTCTACAGAAGAAATTTTCTTCAATATTATCCTAGAATAAAATAAAATTATTGATTTGATTACAGTACTGAGCTTTCGTCCGTATACTTCGAACATTTTCAAGAATAATTTTAGTTTTAGATTTTAACAATTAGATAAACTAATTACAATATAAAATAATAACAAATAATCTACGAAATAAAATTAATAATTTTAAAA
This sequence comes from Trachelipus rathkii, assembly GCA_015478945.1. NCBI lineage: Eukaryota > Metazoa > Arthropoda > Malacostraca > Isopoda > Trachelipodidae > Trachelipus > Trachelipus rathkii. The sequence continues at coordinate 15,699 of JABUQX010139206.1, read as the reverse complement.
CTTAGAAAAGTTAACGTACATTGACTTTTTTACTATTTAAAGTTTAAAAAAATTGTCAATTAAATTATATACAATATTTTTTTATATATTATAGAGAAAACTATAAAAAACACTTTAAATAATTTATTTGCCAATACCATCAATGAAAACGAAAACGATAAGCTCGTAGTATATTATAAAACTGAAAATATCAGTCAGAAAAAAGAGGGAGAGAACATTATGAAAGTTAGATATTTCATTTTAAATGAATGAGTCACAGGAGATTTTACTCTCCATCAGCGGGATTCGAACATTGGACTTCCGCGTCGCAGAGGTAACAATAACCGGATGCTCTAACCACTAGACCATCCACGTCCCCCCCAAAAAAAAGACGCTTCAGTATTCTTAAAGCTACCTTTTTTCTCATCCCATAATTGCTCAGTACTATAAACCATTGAAACTGAGCTCGTGCTTCTCTACTCGTGAAGCGCTTTCGGATGGTGAGAGTAGCAACGTTGTGTACCGATTTCAATGTTCTGAAAGTGGATGTAACGCCTCTTATATCGGATACACAACGAATACCTTCAACATGAGAATGTCGCAACATAAGTATAAGCCGAGTAAAGTAGTTCAACATTTTAAAGAAGATCACCTCAAAAATCCCGATTACAAAATAAAAGAAAGCTTCTCCATCTATAATTCAAAAAATGATATTATGAATTGCGCATCAGAGAATCTTTACTCTTAAGGAAACATAAACCAGTGATAAATATAAAATATAATGAAATGTCCAATTTTTTAAACATCTTTAAATAACAAAAAAGTCAATGTACGTTAACTTTTCTAACTTTTAAAATTATTAATTTTATTTATTTATTTTTGTTATTAGTTTATACGATATTTATTTTATCAAAATTGTTAAAATCTAAAAAATAAAATTATTCCTTGAAAATGTCCAAAGTATACGGACGAAAGCTTGGTACTATAATTAAAATCAATAGTTTTATTTTATTCTAGAATAATATTGAAGAAAATTTCTTCTGTAGAAAGAAATACTTTCAGGAGGTTTGAAAAAGCAACAAAATCATACAATAATAATAATAATAATAATAATAATAATAATAATAATAATAATAATAATAATAATAATAATAATAAATAATAATAATAATAATAATAATAATAATAATAATAATAATAATAATAATAATAATAATAATAATAATAATAATAATAATAATAATAATAATAATAATAATAATAATAATAATAATAATAACATTTAAATAATTTTTTCAGCTACCCCGTATTCGTTCATTTAGAAAATCATTGTTCAATAAGGCAGCAAAAAATCATGGCTGAATTGATAAAGGCTTTGTTTGGGTCTTATTTATACGTCCATCCGAAGAACACCAAAAAGCGACTCTGTGAACTCAGCCCGGAGGAACTTCAAGTATAAAATCATACTAATGGTAATTATTATTATTATTATTATTATAATTTATTATTATCTCTATAACCAATGCCATATATTATTATTATTAATTATCATAATACTATTATTATTAATAATAATACAATTTATAAGATGTATAACTTTAATATATCATAAAATGGTATCAATATTAGATTATTGTTAATATTAATATTATTAGTATTTAGTGTGTGTGTGTGTGTATGTGTGTGTGTATGTGTGTGTATGTGTGTGTATGTATTAATATTCACCATTATTATTATTATCACAGTAAAAATATTATTATAATATTAATTTTGTCATATTATTAGGGTTATTACGAACAATAATGTATATTATTATTATTATTATTATTGTGTATTATTATTTTTCTTATTATTATTATTATCATAATTATTGTGTGTGTGTGTGTGTGTGTGTGTGTGTGTGTATGTGTTAATATGTGTATGCTCATAACTGTCCATAAGCACTGCCTCCCTGTGTGTGTGTATATGTATGTGCGTGTGAATGTGTGTGTGTATGTATGTGTGTATGTGTGTAATTATTATTATTATTATTATTATTATTATTATTATTATTATTATTATTATTATTATTATTATTATTATTATTATTATTATTATTATTATTATTATTATTATTATTATTATTATTACATTCTTTACTTTTGTATTTGTAGTTTTGGTTGTTTTTAAGCTTCACCAAAAAAAATTTAACGCATTCGATATGCAAAGGAACTCTGCGAATAATAATAATAATAATAATAATAATAATAATAATAATAATAATAATAATAATAATAATAATAATAATAATAATAATAATAATAATAATAATAATAATAATAGTAATTAAAAATAGTAAAGAGTAAAGATAATATGGTGTTCAGTAATATTTTAAACTGTTAACTGTTAAGCTGTCAAAGTCGTACTTAACTAGATTATTAAATTTTGTTTGGATGGTTTCAAGAACAAATCAAACTTGCTCTGATTTTTAATGTTTTTTTTTTTTTTAATATTATACAAGCCTTTGGCTTGCTCCTAACGGAGCAAGGCTTGTCTATTGAGCGAGGGCTAACGCCCTCGCATTGCAGATACTATATATATATATATATATATATATATATATATATATATATATATATATATATATATATATATATATATATATATATATATACTCTCTATATAAATATATAATATATATATATATATATATATATAGGCACTTTCCCTTTAAAAGGATGTTACATAAAAATACAGATATCGAAATATCGCTGAACACTAATCGTCTAACCATGCACTGTGACGTGTTAACTTAAACTCCAATAGAAGAAGAGAAAAAGTTGCCACATGTTGCTTTATTATATCATGTTAATTTTTATATGTTAATTTTGTTTTAATTTTTTTTTTTTTTTTTTAAGGGGCTCGAGCCGGGTGGGTTCAGAGGGGTAGGGTCCCCTGCGTCGTCCCGGCCGGGGGTGGGCTTTCTCTTTCCATCTTGGCGATTTAATCTTGGGTATTCCTTTAGTTTAAAAAAAAAAAAAAAACTTTTTGTCAACCCTCACGCTCTATTGCCTTGAAATAATCGAAAAAAATCGATTACATCGCTCGTTCGATATATATCGGTTAACATCCTTTTAAAAGGGAAAGAAGTTCCATATATATATATATATATATATATATATATACCACATAGCATAACATATATATATATATATATATATATATATATATATATATATACTCTCATCTCTCTCTTATATTCATTGTGAACACAAATAATAAATATTTACGTCGAAATCAACATAAAAATTAAATAAATGAATGTAAAAATAAAACAATGAGATGCTCAATTACAGAAAAAGTAAGTTCATTTTGCCAATAAATTTAAGTCCATTCAACAAAGGAAATGAATTTGGGAACGTTTTGACATGTTTACTAAAATATATAGATACGAGTATACTAAATTAGTAATTAATTATAATGAAAAAGTAATTAATAAATTTATTATTAATAAACACAAAATCGATATATATATATATATATATATATATATATATATATATATATATATATATGTATATATATATATATATATATATATATATATATATATATATATATATATATATATATATATATATATATATATAAAAACCTTATTTATATATATATATATATATATATATATATATATATTTATATATATATATCTATATATATAAATATATATATATATATATATATATATATATATATATATATATATATATATATATATATATATATATATATATATATATATATATATATATATCTTCTTATATAATCTAATTGATTTATTTCCATTTGTTCTTAATTTTTGTTAACTTTTTTCCATTTGTTTTAATTGAATAAAAATGCTTCGACATATTTTGAACATGGAGAATATTAGTTCGATTATATATATATATATATATATATATATATATATATATATATATATATATATATATATATATATTTCATATTTATATTTATACATATACTTATATTATATAAATTAACATTTATACATATATATATATATATATAAACATATATATATTTAATATTTACATTTTTTTTATTTCACCAAAGATAGAAATGAAAAAGTCTTAAAATACGATGATAGAAATGATCTTAAAATAATAATAATAATAATAATAATAATAATAATAATAATAATAATAATAATAATAATAATAATAATAATAATAATAATAATAATAATAATAATAATAATAATAATAATAATAATAATAATAATAATAATTTTGTCATTCATTAATTTTGCACATTTTGTGCACAGGGCAAAGTGCTTTCTGAAGGCCGCACAGAAGGGGAAGTATCAGAGGAGGATGAAGGAGGTGAAACGAAGAGAAACAACAAGCCAAAGAAGATTCCTCTTTCCAAAGAGCTTTCATCTCTGATCTCAATTTCAAGGGAGAGATATCTCGACCTCCAAACTAGCGAAAAAGGTTAGTAAAGAATTGTTGCTATCTTAAAAGATTTTAAATTCAATGTTTTAAGTTGATCTGCTATGCTTCGATTTCAGTTTTAAAGGAAAGATATCTAGACCTCCAAACCTGTGATGAAGGTTAGCATTGATTTTTGCGAAGTATTGTATCTTAAAATGTTTTTAATTCATTTTTTTAGTGCATCTACCAGGGAAAAGGCTGTTAGGAAAATGTTGCTAAGTACTGGGTCTTAAAATATTTTATATTCAATGTTTATAGTATATATATATATATATATATATATATATATATATATATATATATATATATATATATATATATATATATATATATATATATATATATATATATATATATATATTGTACAGTAAAGGATCTGGATCTGGATCCGGAGCAGGAGTCGGAGTCGGAGTTGTATATGGCAAAAACTACTTACCTGTTCATCAACCTTTTCAATATTTTTAAAATCATTTCATTTTCTAAATATTAATGGGAACTATGTGATTGTCTCTCTATACACCATTACTTTTTCTCAATTTCACGATTTCAGTTTTTTTTCCTTTCATTTCTCATCTTTACCTTCTCCTCCCATTTTTCATTATTGTTTGGAAAGGGTCTAATGATCTTTTTAAAAAATCTTTAAAGTAGCTAAATATTTCACCACACAAGTCATCCTTTAACCCTAGGCCTCAGGTTCACCTTGGCTGTAACAATTGTATACGAATCCTTTATTAGCTTCCATCGTTTCCTGCATATAATAGTTTGTGAATGCCTAACTATCACAAAATGGCTATATTATAACATCAAACTGTCTACCTGAAATATTTTCGGTTCTTATTCGCTCTACCCATTTAATCTTCAATCTCATATAAATGGGTCATTTGTTTTCCATTCATTAAATGTATAGAAGACCTAATTTATTGCTATTTTTTTCCTTTTCAAAACACTATTCTTCATGGAACTATCAGCTTTAAGTTTCATTATTGATAATTTACATTAATATTTTTAAACTATCTACTCCAAAAGTTTCACAAGCAAATGATACCTCGGCTTTTATATGTATCTAAATTAGTGGTAGGCAACCCCTTACCATTAAGTTAATTTAACTCGCATTTATATCTATCTATCTATCTATCTATCTATCTATCTATCTATCTATCTATCTATCTATCTATTGCTAATAAGTAGGATGGAAGTGTTAATAAAAAGGGTCGAATCAAGAGTTTTTAAACTATCTATTAATAATAATTAATAATATAATAATAATGGAATAATAATAATAGTAACAATAATTAACATTAATATATTAATAATAATCATATATCATATGTTGCTAATATAATAATAAATATGAATATGTTTTCATTTGCTACTAACAAGAACAAAAAATTTATTTTACTAAGTTACTATAGCATTCCAAACAGATTTTTACCATCCCGGCTGCAGTATTGTAAATAGTGAATTTGATATCGATGATTGAGTAGAGTAGCTAAAGCCTTGTGGGTATTGGGTAGTCATGGCGACAACCCAAATAGTGAGCGGGTTGGACGACTCTGGAGAGTGGTAGTCAATTAATAAGAATACTTATATGCGATCTTTCCAATCTCCAGAGTGACTATCCAATTACCGACAGATTTTGAATGATGGAGTTCAAATGGCGTTAATGTTTATTATTTATTTTAGTTGATATTGTATATTATTATATTTTATTATTATTATTCTTGGTATTTATTATTGATTTATTATTATTTATTATTATTTTATAGTATTAGTGGTTTATTTTATTTTAGATATTTTGTTCCTAATTATTGGTAACTGAATAAACTGGGAAGTATTTTTATTTTTTTATATTGTATTTTATATTATATTAGTTTTATATGTCATTATCTTTTTATTATTATTTTTTTTATATTGTTAGGTAGTAATGTGTGTTTAGCAATATTAATACGCATTAACAGTATAAGTTCTATAGAAGAGACGAATGAAGGCAGTAAAGTGAAGAGAAGAAGAAGAGAAGAGAGAAGAGAAGATGCTAGAGTAGAAAAGAGAAGAGAGATTGGGTCAAACGAGAGTCTTATTTAGAATTAGAGAAGATAGAGAAGCTGCAGGGCTGCCATTGGGGATAAAGAATGATGTGGTATGAAGAGGAAAAAGGAAGAAAAATGGAAGAAAGATGGAAGAAGTGGAAGGAAAAAAAAGAAAAAAGAAAAATTAAGCCATATAGAGATAATAAGGTTAGTTGAATCATTCGGGTATCGAACTCAAAATTCCATTGGATGAGAGTTGATCGATAAGAGGGTTGTAGTGAAATCAGTCAAAAGTTTTGAGCGTTGGGTAAGAAGATTGTTTCAGATAAATCGCATTGTCACTTTTTATTTTAATAAATGTGTGACATACATACATACTCTCTAAAATGTTAAATTTTTGAACTCTTATCCATTTGTCAAGTAAGAAAATGATATTAAAGAAAAAATTCTCTTCATTTTATTTATATTTTTTTTGTCCGAGTTCGAATCAATTTTATCTTTTTTAGATTTATTATATCTCAATTTACGATTATTCTACCAAAGAAGAGTTAATAACCTTTAAAATGGCTAATTATAGATATATATCTATGCATTTCTTATTATAATTAATATCTAGAATTATAAAACTTAAATTTCACCTTAAATTATAAAAATATATGAAGGCATAATTAAAGAAAATAAGGAATGAAGTAGAAAGAATAAAAAGTGAGAAGTAAGTGAACAATATAAGGTTATTTTTTTTATTTTTTTATTTTATTTTAGTGAATTGTTGGAAGATTGTTCTTTGAGGGCAATTTAGACGCAAATAAGTTTAAGTTTTTTGAGAGAGGTGTGTTTTGTGTTTTGTGTACTTTTATATTTTTTTGTTTATGTTTGTTGTATGGAGCCGTTAAAGTAAATGTGCTAAACAAGGATGATGCTTTGAGAAAGAAAGAAATGCTAAATACTTTAACGAGATTAAGTTACAACGGGGGAAAATAAGTATTGTTTTATGAATGGGAATTGAAAGGAATAGGTAGCTTTGAGGAAGTGCGAAAGGTTAAGAATGAGAGTAAGAAGCATCATATAATAATGTATATTGGCATATACTATTGAGGATACTATTTTTTTATTTTCTTGACATCTGTTGTTTATGTAGTATATTGTTTTTTGACATATCGTGTGAGTTGGTATTTGAAGATGAGGTTATATTTAGTTGGAGAAATGTGAGTAGAAAGTGAGGATATTGTTATTTGTTTTTGTTATGTTATTTTGTGGTTATGATCAATAATTATTGAATGCGAAGATTTCTGAATTGATGGTGGTATAATTGGTACAACGCTTTGCGGTGTATGTCTGAATGGATTGATTTTTGCAGTAATAATTTTGTTTCAATGTGGATTAAGGAAATATATGTGAACTTTTAATTTATTTGGCTCAAATAATGCGTCGAGTGGCTGAGAGATTGACTGGTGAAGAACAATGTGTTAAAGTTGGTAAATATAAATAGTTTAACTTTGTTTGAAAAATTGATATGGAAAAATGAGAGAGAAGAATAATATATTGTATTTAGTTGCAACAGGCGTATAACAGGAATAATAGGAACCTCTGTTGCGTTGCTATGATATATGAGTATTGTGTGGCTTCTATGGAATCAAAGAAATGTTTAGCAACTGTGTTGGAAAAATAAGCGATTGTGTTTTTTAGTTTAGTGTGAGACTGATGGAATGGATGAGAGTGGAGGTGCTCTGCTTATTTTATGCAATGAGGACCTGGCCAGATTATTGTAATAAAGAAATGGTAGGGTGTTTAAAGGAGGGGTGAAGTAAGCTTAGATAGAGATAAGTTGATTAGTTATTAAAATCTGTGGAAGCGAGTAATTGAACAGGTATCGAGTTAAATAAATTATTTTATAATGATTTATGTAAACAAGAATGATGGCAAGAGTGTAGTAGGAAACTTGGGAATGGCAGGAGTAGCTGGTCAAGTTAAATCTTTAGTGAATGCAAGGAGGTTAAGTCGTAAGTCCCCTAGGGCTTGTTTGTTTAACAGTTATTACCTCTGTTAATTTTGTAGTGAGCTATAGTGTAAATAGAGATAGAAATTAAGATCCAATCTGCTTACAATGGTAATCTAGGGGAGATTAGGTGTCAGTAAGATTGCATTTCAAATACATGAATGAACATTTTAAGGCGCATCTTTTGTTGTGAAAGCACAAGGCGTAAAATGAACAAATGAGAAGGTTAACGATGATTGTTCATTGGATGAGAGAATGATACTTGGTGGTTAAAAGGATGATTTATTAGGCAGGTTTATGGTGGAGATCGACGCTGAGATCGAAGAAAAGGTGGATTGAGATTGAGAAACAATCTGAAAAAGTAATGTAATGATGTGAAGGGCGAGAAGAAGTGCGAAAGGGTCAAGAGATGGTTGGGTCTTGACCAGGGGAGAACCTTGAATTGACGAATATCATGTGAGGTCGTCTCGTGTGTTGTGAAGCCCATAGGTGTTTTGCTGCCAAGTGGGCTCGCACTAGGGTGATGAATTACATAGTTGTTTTCTATACTAACTTCACATAATTTCGTTGAAAGGTTACGCACCCTACTCCCATCTGGGGACATGTAGGGCAAGAGAAGATATTAGTTTATCTTATAATAATTATCTATATAATATCTCATACTACCATTATATATTACTAGTATATAGTAATATTATCTATTATATTTAATTATTTATATATTAACTTTTTATTACTCATATATTTATTAAAATAATATCTATATCTATAAAGTACTCTGCTTATCAGTAACAAGAGAGATGCCAATAACAAGCAATCAGCACAAGTGAATCAGAAAGCGACATGTCCTGAAGTTGACGTTTAGAGTGCTGTGCAGTCATAATAATTAATTAGGGATAGTAGTTCACTGAAGAATGTCTTAATTTTACCATCGGTCGAGTTTCTCATATATTTAGAATGCGCTAGCAGAAGTCTGTCGGGTCGAGCTCTAGAAGAGGAAAAAAGAAGACTGTGTGGAAAAGCTCGGTTCGTGGAGTGTTTTCAGAGGAAAGTTATAGCTTTAGGAAGTCATTAACTATGTGTTCGCCTGCATAGCTATGAAGATTAAGGAGCAAGAGGGACGTAGAGTAGAGAAGGGTAGTTAGTGGTAAGGAATTGATATGACGATAAACTAGACTATCTCTTTAAAAATGGCTTAGATAGGAGAAACATCCAGATTTGTATGTAGAAGAACACTTCTATGAGCAAAAGACTGTTGTCTGGGTAAGAAATCTTCGAATGTATTCTTAGATGCTGTTAGTAGTTTTACAATATAATAATCATTCCCAAAGAAATCAATGAGAAAAGAAAATATGGAATTTTCAGCAGATGAAGTTTAGTTTTATCGAACATGGTGTCAAGTGAGGGGAAGATCTTTCGTAGTATAAGATGAAGAGATCTGAGCGTTTGAGTACTTGAAAATATATGCTTTTCTTTTGTGTAATTGAATAGGAAGGTAAGCGTTCCAGTTGTATCCAGTTGTGAGGAAGGAGAGAGAGAGAGAATACTTTCCAATGGAAGGATGAATAAATGCATGAAAATGAAGGCATGATGCTTGAAGAAATATGATAATAATTAAAGTTACAACATAATTAGGTATGTGTTAAATAAAATACAAAAAAGAAAAGATCATAATTAAGATGTAAAAATAATTTGAGTTGACTCCCCCCCTAGGAACACCATAATAATAAATTTAATATGTAAATGAAACTAAATTAAATGAAAACAATAAAGAGCAGAACTACAGATGATACAGGCAATCAGAGGACAGAATATTAGTACCAGAGTTGGAGAATTATGAAATCGACGCTTTCGAAACAAGTTGGAGTTCAATTGATACAGGATGTTGAACAAAGTGAACAGTCGGAAAAGAAAGGAACGAAGTTCCGTAAAATCATACTTCAAGAGACATTCTTAGAATAATTAAATGATTAAAATCTTCAAATATTAAAGAGATATTTAACTTTTAGAAAGGATGAGCGTAAAGCAAATTTTACACAGTTAGAGACGATGAGATTGAATTCATACATTAGCTTCACTTAGTTGAAGTAAGGACACTTTTTCATGAAGATGAAGTGAAAGTTAATCGTAGGCAGAGACGAAATCATTTAACAGGATATAGTACTGGCTTGAAAGCTCAAGTTTGTTAGAAAACTAGGTGAGATGGAAAAGGACTGAAAGCTTTGGTAGTGATTAGCTATTTTCTAACAAAATCTCATCTTTAGAAAAATTACAATTTAGGAGTAAATGAGTGGAGAAATGAGCGAGAAAAAGAGTAGCTCGCAGTGTCAAAGTAGATTAGAGATTGAACGAAAAGTTATAGCAATTAGATAGATGGTAGGGCACAATGTGTCTATCGAATATACTAATAATGATAAATATAATAATAAATAATAGTAATGATAAATAAAATAATAATTTAATATAAATAATAAAATATAATAATCATATATAATAATACATAATAATATAAATAATAATATATAGTATTAATAATATAATTATAATAATAATAATAATAATATAATATAAATCGAACGAAAATGTTTATTAATAAGAAAATTAACTTATTTACAAATTCAACATTTTAAAAATTAGTATTACACAGATTATATAAATAACGAAAAATTTAACAGTATCTGAAATGGGTCCACTTATGGCAACCAATTTATTCCTTTGACCGAAATTATAATAAACTCTGGAGAATGCGCAACAGCTATAATAAAGCAATAATAATATAAATAAACAAATATAAAGTATAATATATAATAAATAATAATATATTTACATTTTGTACAAATAATAATAATTCGAATCAGAATCAGAATACAGAAATTAAGAAAATTACATTATTACAATTCAATAATTTTACAAATTATCTACATTTATTATAAATAACGAAATAATTAACTGTATCCTGAAATGGTCACTATATCAACACAGTCTGTCCTTGAGACCGAAATATAATAATATAAATAGATAAATGATATATAATAACATAATATATATAAATAATAAGATAATAACAATAATATGAAATTATAATAATAATAATAATATTATAATAAATAATAATAATATAATAATAATCGAATCGAAAATAAAATAATAAAATAAAGCACAATATACATTATTCAATTACATATATTTTATTTACCCTTAGTTTTCATTCAATTAATTTAAAACGAATATAAGTAGTACTTTAGTATCGAAATAGGTCCTGCATAACACATGTCAGTCCTTTGAGACCGAAATATAATTAATAAGATAAGGAAAAGTTTAAGAACAATATAATAATTAATAATTAAAAATATAATAATGTATCAAAATAATATAATAATAGATAGAATAATATCTAATAATATAAATTATAATATAATATGAATAATGATAATAATGAATAATCGAGTAATATTAATAATAATAAAATAATATAAAATCAATAATAAAATTAGAATATAATAATAATAATAATAGATATAAAATAATTAATAATAATACTTTAATAATAATCATAATATTAATAAAATTAAAAATAAAAATAAGAAAAATAATAATTTTGATAATAAATTAATAGATATCTATAGAAATTTTAATAGAACCCATATCATAATATTGTTAATTATTAGAATAATAATTAATACAAATAATAAATCATTAATAATATTATAATAACATAGTTTATAATATAAATAATAGTAATAACTAATTAATAATAATAATAATATAGTATATAGAAATATAATAATAATCAATAATAATAATAAAATATAATAATAATCTAATCACAATAATAATAATAATAATAATATATAATATATAATAATTAATAATAATAATGAATAAATAATTAAAAGTAGATAATAAAAATAATAAGAATTATATATAATAATCACAAATAATGATAATATAATAATGAATTAATATAATAATAATAATAATAATTAATACTTAATAGAATATAATAATGAATAAAAGAACAATAAATTGTTATAAATTAATTGCAGTTCATGCATTTACACTTTGGTTGTTAAAAATTTTTGGAAATTTTGTAAATGACAATTCACATTCTACAAGTTTATTATTGTGGAGTGTTAGTGTTTTTTATTTTATTGCGACAATTTTACAGTAGAACAACATAACGTTGTCAAAAGGTTAAAAGCTCGCATACACACACACGGCAACACCTATATTCTATACACAACCAACATATATATCTATATATACTAGTATATATCTAGCTGAGTAATATATTATTTATATATATATATAATATATATATTATAATATATATATATAGTATTATATATATATATATAGATATATATAAACTATAATACATAATGTATATATATACTATATTAATATATATATATAATTAATAGATATTATATTATATATATATAATAATATTATGCTATATAATATATATATATATATATATATTTTTATTATATATAATTATATATATATATAATTAATAACATAATTATTATAATATTTATAATAAAGATTCAATACTATGAATATAATATATATAATATATCAGTAATTACTATATATATATATATTATAATATATATATATATATATATATATAATATATAGCAATCTATATAATATATATTATACTATATATATAATTATATATAATATATATTATATCTTTATATATTATAATAATATATACTATATATAATTATATAAATTATATATATATAATATAGGTATATATATTATTAATTAATATAATATAATATATATATATATATATTTATATATATTATATAATATATATACTATATATATATGATATATAGAAAAAGTTATCTATATAATATAATAATAATATATATTATAATAACTATATGATACATATATATTAGTATATATATACTATAGATACGTATAATTATAAGTAATAGCTATCTATTATACGTATATATATATGATTATATAGAAAAGAGTATTGTATAATATATAGTATATATGATATATATATATCGGTACATAGTATATATATATATTATGCGTAATATATTGAATATATTATTAAAAGTACTGTGCAATCTGATGTAATTAAAAGTCATGCTATATATATTAAAAAACAGAATGAAGAAAAAAATAATCAAAATATTTGAAATCGCGCGTAACATTAAAGGTGAGCAAGCGAACTGGCAATCAAAAAAAACTCTTCCTAACTTCGCTTCTCCTCCTTCCTCTCGCCCTCCCTGTTCCGTTCCCTCCGCCACTCAGCCTCTCACCTTTCATTCCCCCTACTCTCCCCCACGACCATGACACTCAGAGAATGAAAGAATGTCTGAAATGCAAACATCGATAAATAAAAAAAAATTTATGTAGAGCCACGAAACGAATTAGTCATCTTTATACTGCCACTTGCTTCAAATTTTAACTTAACAATAAAAATATTTAACATTGTTTATTTGCAATACAAAAGCCTGCCCATTAATACAGTATATATATATTTATATATAGTAATATACATATATATAATCTAGTATTATAATATATGTATATATATAATATATATATAGTATATTAATATTATTTATATAATTATTATATAATATATATATATATATAGATTTATTTAATTATATATATTATAGTATAATATATATGATATAATATTAGTAATAGTAGTTATAATATTAGTATATAAGTGTATATAATTATGTAGAATATAATTAATATGTCTTATCTTTTCTGTTCTTTTCGACTCCTTCTTGCTTGTGCCATAACTGCGGGTAATGGTGCCCGGATCAAAGCATCGGGATAAAGAGAAAATGCAGTTAGGGAAGAAGAATGGACAAACGTCAGCAGTCATGAAAGAAAGCCAGGCAGAGCTATACCGCTGTCACCGCATCCTGTCTCAATTAAGGATTAGTGAGACATGCACGTCTACAGATCAGCAAAACCTCCCTACTGAAGATGCTATCAGGAGATCTGACCATGACCTGCCTCCGATCATTGTAGTAAGTTCGGACAAGTTCAATGTTCCTATCCGCGTGAGCCCAGGTGGCCGGCCACAACCACGCACCAGTACTAAAACCCCGCCCTATCCGCATAATCATGCACGCTTTATTCTTCGCCCTCCAAGGAGTCATCACGCTTTTCTCTACCTTCAGAATTGCAGGTCACGACTACAATCCACTATCTACTTCGGATTCATCCAGCAGATGTTCCCAACACACTCACACAGTATATCTCCGCGAACCACCTACTATCACTTATCCTTTTCAAATGCCAGACCATATCAACATACTTTCATTATAGTCTGACTCATTAACCTTTGCTTGCACACGCACACCTCTCATCTAATGCGGACGATTCCTGCTCTTATCCAATTCTTTACAACTAGCCTAACCCTCAAGCAGATTGTCATCTAGCTGAACACTAATTGAACTTAGATCTTATTCTATATTCCGATCCATGAAGTTCACTACAGCTCAATTAACACAAGGTAACAAACCCATGCATTGACTGTAAAGAGACTAGCACAACTCAAGAATTTCAGTCCTTTGCATATTCCGACCATACGATATAATGTACAGCCGAGCACCTTTCCATGCATTCACAGACTTTGCCTACTAACACTCTGAATCGACCGTTGCCTCTCAATTCAACAATATACACCTCACAATATTTAAAACTCAGAAATTGATTCTAGACTGCTACCATCATACATAACCTTCACACTGAGGGAGATTCCTCACTCACACAAATAAACACTTACTCATTACCACAGATTATTAAACTTCCAAGGACCTCCTCAAACACTGTCAAATCTCATCTATTCATCCTCTTTCAAATCTTTATAGAGTCGCCAAGAACAATAATCGAACTAATATATAGGTAGGACCCCACATCAACTCCTTTACTCCACTTCTAAACCAATTTCCTGCCATTCCCCACCTCAATATTCTATTCATTGTTAACAACCAATCCGTTACAAATAATACGGGAAAGGAACAATAACACATACCCTGTCATACTTACTCCGCTTTATCTAAACAAACCAATTGAACCATCCATTTATTCTTACAACACGCTTATCTACTACTTCCATACGATTTGGATTCCAATTTCAGAGACCTACACAACACCATATATCACTAACCACTGCCATAAACGCGATTCTTAGTTAACTCTAGTTATATGC
>JABUQX010139205.1:2500-14570 GCA_015478945.1 Trachelipus rathkii | reverse complement strand
TAAGTATAATATTATCGTAAAACGGCGGGTAATATCGGTCCATGTGGGGCAATTCGGCCACTGGGCATTTCGGCCAGCTGACTCAAATAGCCTATCGAATGTGAAAATCTTAACGAATATGTAAATTAATGTTTTTATGTCTTAGATTACTTTTTATGAAAACTTTAATTTAAGTCCATTAACTTTCGTCGATTTTTTTTTTCTTTTATCTGAACACATAGTTCGAACACTCTTCCCCTCATGCTAAGCATCATACAGTTCAAATAATTGTTCTACATTTTTTCAAATTTTGTATGTTGAATCCACTTCAATAACCTTAATGCAATCGTTGGTGAGTCATTCAGCAGACTAAATAATGTTTTTTATAAAATCTGTACATGCGCGGAATTCATACGGTCCCACGACTGGTTGAAAATTTATTGGTTGGCAGGGCACATTCTTCTCGTCCACATTGGACAATCTTTCATTAAATATGTAACTTTTTGTAGATACTCTTTTAGCAAAAAGATGTCGCGTAATAGCATAATGTTTCGAAAGACTGAATTTTATATAGAACTTCTACGAGGCACAAGATTGGATATCCAACTGAATAGGCGCTCTAATAAATTGATAACAATTGTCGTTTCGCTCAAGCAAAGATCGGTTCACCCACGCAAAAGTAACACGGCAGGGATACAAAGGGATACTTTGCTGATTTGATGTTGCCAGGGACCCTAAGCAGTTTTTCGTTCTTGCATTTGGTTCTACGAACGTAAATATACCTAAAGATACGCGTCAGAGTTGCAGTTCGTTTTTGTCAACAGCGTTGTTTGGCGTTCGTTTTTGTCAAACCGCAGCAAAACGTTTAAGAACGCGTCACCAACGGTAAAGAATCCTTAAATTCTTGTAATATAAAATACAAAACGAATTGCAACTTACAGAATTCTTTTCACATTACAGTTCGTTTGTTGTCGAAACAGCGCAAAATCGTAAAAAAAATGGGATCACCAAACGCTAAAGAATTCCTTAATTTGTCTGTTGATAGAATACAGAAAGAATTAACGGAAACTTCCTTACGTTTGGGTGAGCACGTTTTACGATTTTGCGTTTTGACAAAACGAACGCACACTCGAACATTTTATTAGTTTTTTAAACCCAATTTCTTAAATTATATTTAATACCATTATGTTTAAAAAAGAGACCTAAAACGCTTGAGCTTGCGTTCATTTTGTCAAACAGCATTTGCGTTCATTTTTTGTTCAAACGATCGGCCAAGTCGTAAAAGAACACTCACCAAACGTAAAGAACGTTCTTAATTCTGTAATAACAGGATAAAAAAGGACTAGCCAAGACCCTACAGATTAAGGAAATTCCTTACGTTAGGGGAGCCTTTTTTTTTACGATTTGCAGTTTGACAAAGACGAACATTTATTACGGTTTTTTATTACGTTTTCGACACCCATTCTTTAAAATAATATCTGTAATACATTATGTTAAAAATGAAAATGACTTACATCATAGTTTATTAAAATAAAACACTTATGAGGATTCTTAGGAGATGTGAGAAATTGAAGTGAGCCGAAATTGCCCCCGCCCCCCAAAATCGTGGAAGGCAACTTCGGTCCACGTTAGTATATCGGCCTGTCTAACATTAATCAGTAGATTTAGTATCAATACACATTACTACATTTCACTCCCAAAGGTAACAATTAAGATAATAAAAGAAAATTATTTGAAAATTACAATAATAAACCTCCATAAACCTTAGATTTTGAGAGTACCCCCGATTTGGACCGAAATTGCCCCGTTTAACGGGGGTATACTACGTATTATGTGCTGTCTATGTAACGTACTCTACATTCATATCCTAATATATTCAATCCAGGAGTAAACAGAACGATGTAAATAAATTATTTCGTATAATTATGTATATATATATTATATATTATATAATATGCAATGGCTAACATAGTTCCAATATTTTTCAAACTGGCTCGTTAGCCAGTGAGTAGTTAAAGAAATAAGATGACTCATTTGAAATATTTAAGCGCCGATTATCCATATATCTCGTGTCCTTCTCAAATTATTCGCTCATGCCTTACATAAGTCATGAATTCGCTGAGAATCGAATACTGCTCATCCTTCATGACTGTACTTTAAAGGTTGTAGTAATTAAAATTTCCCGGAACTGTTAAATGTCGACTTACGTAGAAATAAGATAATTTTGGTTGAGAATGGCCAACAAGTTCTGATGAGCCCTGCTCTTCAGGTGAGTTGTGAATGGGCTGGTTGACTCATTGACAATAGAAATTTATTAATTTACTGAGATGGCCTGGTGATTTGGGGTCATTGTGTATGGCAATTTTTTGGGGGGCGGGAAGATAATTTTCCTCAAGATCTCACTAGTTTCATGGCTTTGATCTTTTCGGAGTATTTCGGAGGGATATTCAGTGTTCGAGATAAAACACAGGATGCTCCCTGTTTACTATCAATTTTATATGAATGCTTACAAGACTATTCTCTTCGGTGTGTTGATGATTATCCACAGTTCATGAAGAGACGTTGTATTAAAGTTATTTGGTGAACTAGCCCTAAGTTTTATCTTTTTGTGGCATTATTTTATACTCATCAAAGCATTTTGTAGACATTATATAATAAAAAAAAAAGTATTTTACGCATGATGGCATTTTAAAACAATTTTCGTGAGGTTATTTTACTGGGTATGACAAATCTGGGATCAACTAATTGGAATTAAAACACTCTTTATCAAATTTGTTACGAATCGTTACAGTTTATAATAGTATCATATATATAGTATAATATAATATATTAATATATATATATATATATATTATATAACTATAGTATAATTATAGTATAGTACTATAGCTAACGTACACTATATATATAAATTTATATTGAAGGTATATAGAATTATTGTTTTTACATTTCTCTGTATAGGGTTAAAGGAAAGGTCATTAGAAATTCCGGTTGGTTCCGGCCAGAACTGAAAATTTCAGTTCCGGTACACCCCTATCCTCAATATATAAATATTTTATAGACCAGGGAGCTTAAATATTAAGGTTTATAAGTTTGCCTAATGATACCAAAATGGATTACACTCAGCTAAGGAATAGGAACTTGGAATCGGTGGTATGAAAGATCCAAATGATACTTACGATAAACTTACTTTGAGCGGCAGAACATAAGTGCAAATACATTTAAATTATTTTTAATTTTAGTTTTCTAATTTTTATTTCAACAATAAAAAGTTTTAACTGATGTAAATGTTATTACCAGACATTTGCGGACCAAGAAAAAGATTAGGTATATAGCTAAGCAGTAATTAAAAAGTAGCTAATCAGTGTTTGGAAGCAAGAATAAAATGCTAGGTATAATAAATTCCAATGTCATTTACAAAGAGCAGGAGTTCGATCGAAGTAACTGTATTAATACGGGTTAGCTATATTAAGAAGTAGCCTACTTGTGCAACAAGTTTGGCCCTTTATTTAAGGAAAGACATAAATTGCTGAGAAAGTGCACAATTAGCAAACAAGACATGATTTTGGTGTTTTGAGATAAGAGCTAATGAGCCGAGACCGAAGGAGTAGGAATATTACTGTAGAAAGGTGATTTTCTCCAGCGGGACATGATAAAATCTGAATAAAAATATTTATAGCCATTAATAACTACATAGCAGGGACGGGAAACCAGGGGGCATAATAAGAGTATTAAGAAGTCATGTCATCTTGATATAAGAAAGCATTTTCATTAATAGCGTTATTAATTTTTGGAATAATTTACTACAGAAGGTTATTGAGTGCGGCTTAATTGCAACATTTAAGAAAGGATTGGACAGGTATATGGATGGTTTGGGTATCATATAATATATTTTGACTAAGCCAAATTGGCGGGTTTTTAGTTACAGTAGTTATTAAGGTTAAACTGCATATTATGAACTATAACAGAGAGTTAGTGTAGCCCGTATATTTTTTTTTTTTTTTTAAGACTTTTTGTTTAGGCTACTATGTAAGTTATTGACAAGCCCCAGGGTGCTTTTCAGAGCCTTTGCCGGATGGAGCACTGTTTGAGTGGCGTGGTAATTTGGGTTAGGACTGAGACAGTCTTGATTAGGTCGATGTGGCTTCTTACCGTCTCTATATTTCTATTGTTCTGCTCTAAAGCTTAAAACCTATTATCAAATATTCTTAATATTATTCTTAAAATTTTCTATAGAGATGCCTTAATGTAAACAATTACCATTAATTACTAAGAAAACATTAAAATTCTAGTTTAATATACGCAAAGTTAAATTTCAATGAATTCAGGCCATAGGCCTACTACAAAGTCCATGCTTAGGTCTGGCAATTTATTTATTTTATTTCAAGTGACTCAGAATTTAAAAAAGTTATAGCTATGGGTATAAATTTTCGAAGTAACACAAGTTTAAAAGAGAGTTAAGTAATTTATTATAGTAAATAAATACAAGGGAGAAGGGTATAAGGTCAATTAATCTTAATTAATAATAATCGTGTATTACAAAATAATAAATAAAAGCATACATCACAAAACAGAGCTTGACTATAAAAAACGGTCACTAGTCATGAGTATTCGTTTTGTCATGGAGTAACGCTGAATCAAAACAGAGCCAATATCAAGTATTGTGGAATATATGAACTTCATTGTTGTTTCAATAATAACGGAGCGATGTTATGTATATTTAAGATGTTACTGCTATATATAATATAATATGTGTATTTTTTATTTCGCTGATTTATATTATCGCTATTAAAAGCCCGAGTAGCTCAGTTCTGAGGAAGCAAGTCGCAACAGAAGCGAGAGTCCCAGGCTCGCGAAACTCGGACGTCGGTGGGAGAATCGGTACTGCCTATATCTCTTCCTTGCGGCTTACGGCTCCAGCCCCTGCTCGACGTGAAGATGAGCTACACCCCTCCTAGATTAGGGCCTCTGCCCGTGAGTCTCGGTTTTTAATCGGTAAAAAGGAAAATAAAAAAAAAAAAAAATCAAAAGGACTCATACAGTGATACATCTTGAATGATTCTCATGTATTAACATGGTTTAAGGTTCTTAAGAGTTTCAGAAATAAACTAATGGACTTTGATAAATATTCATGATATTTATTTCAATGGGGAAGGGTCTCAGGTGAAAATTGTTTCTTCCAAGTCACCATCAACTATCGCAAGAAAGGCTTTAAATTGTTAATTAGTATCAAATTTCCGCAGAGTCTTTTTGAATTTTGTATTAAAAGTAAAGACCAAAAATTTTATCAAATAAATATGACATACAATAATATAGACTAGCCATTTTGTCATTAGATTTTGTTATCAACACATTGAATATGACATCTTATTATTGTGATGGGAGATGGCGTATTTGTCGATTTAATTAAATTATCAACTTGTTTAAACTGTTTCTCCCCACTAAAATTTTTACTTTCGAGTTCTAGTTCTTATATTTCATATATCTAAAAATTTACAAAGAACATGTGGCGATATAGTGTAACATTTTTATTTGCTTCTTGCCTATTTTTATCATGGAATAGCTTATCCTGCTTCAAGTGTTATTGGCGGACCTGGTTTATAAACGCAACTTTGAGAGAAACTTTTTCCTGTCCCAGTATTATAATCTATAACACGTTGTTTCAAAGAATGGTTCTATACCATCCAAATTCGTCTGTTCTTGTGGTATTAGTTAAACTCATTAAAATATTTTCAAGAGGCGAGTAGAATTATTCGAACGATTACTGATTGCTTCCAGTCCATCATATTCAAGACCAGGTCCCAATCCCCGGTCCCAATTATATATTTATTATTATTATGTATATTCATTTATTATTATTATTATTATCAATTTATTATTATTTTATCGATTATGATTATTATTATTTGATTATTATTCCATTATTAATTATTATTGTCAGTTTTCTATACTTATCTATAAGTTATTGGAATAGTAATTACGTCATTGATTATTATTTATTATTATTATGTATTATTATTATTGATTTTTATTATTATTATATTTTTTATTATTTTATTTTTATTATTCATGTTATTTATTAGAGATTATTATTACTGTTATTTGAGAATTAATGTTCCATTATTATTAATTAGTTATATGGATTTATTATTATTATATTATTATATAATTATAATTATGTTATTAATTATTTTGGATTTGTTGGGACAGTCTAGATATTTTATCTGAAACATTTCTCTAAGTTTAGAAAAGTTAAGATTTTTAAGTTTTATTAAGAAGACAAATTCTTTGAGTGGCAAGACTCTCTGGCATATTTTCCTAGAAGCTTGCCACTTAAAAGAATTTGTCTTAATTTAGCTCAACTTAACCTTAACTTTTTGAACTGTAGAAATTTTTTTAACTTAGAAAATTTTTACAGAAATTTAATTTAACCTATGATTATTATTATTTATTTATTACTTATTATTATATTATTATTGATTATTATTATTATTATTTATATTATATTATATTGTCGATTTATTATTTTATTATATTATTATTGATTATATATTATTAATTATATTATTATAGGCTATTAAATTAGGTTAATTATAAAAACTTGTTTTATAAACCATTTTTTTTTTAACCTTAATTTTTGGATTTCCTGGTTTAATTTTTTTCCCGCTAAAATATCAAAAATATTTACAAAAAAAAATAAATTTTTTGAAATTTTTTCGAATATTCAGTTAGCCAACGCTTTTAGCAATGGTTTCTTTTTATCAACATACTTTGATTGTTGTTCCTCTGCAAAGAAAAATATTGTGTTCCTTTTTATAATGAGGGTACGTTACCGTATAGTCTAAATTGGCGATGGTAGTTGGATCAATAAATGGGGGAAAAGTTTTGCCACGGTTTCTGTTTCTTTATATTTCATTTGGGACAAAACATGTTAAAATCCGAGAGTTGAAACAACTAGCTGATAGAATTTTAGTCTATGTACAAGACAGTAGAGGTACACAAAGAGTTAGAGATGAAATGTATTCATCTAACAAAATTTTTGAAAGATGTGCGAGACATACCTGAATTTTAAAGGAGGACTATAGAAATTCTCAGCGATATCATCTTTTAAGAAGAAGTAATATGCGTTAAAACCACGTTTGCCGAATGTGGAAATAGCAATTAGAATCTTTTTATACATGATGGTCACTAAATGCAGTGGGGAACGCACCTTTTCAAAATTGCAAAGAATCAAAAGTGAGCTCACTGTTTGAATTGTGTTGTCAAGCAAGAATCTTGAACCAAATCATTCCAACTGTCAAGATATCGACTGCCAACAGCATTAGAATATTATATTCTGATTGTTGCAATGAAAATCCAGAATGTACGCTCTCATGTAGCGGTAGAGATTTTTAAGTATTTGTCAATTCTTCGCTTATAGCAATATAAAATTAACAAATTATTCTGCTAAATGTTAAGCGTTTGTCGTACATCTTCTCTACAAAGGGCGCCATATATCTAAAGTACGACGGATTCACATCGTGTGTGCATAACTAAGCCTAAATTTCAAATTTGTAGTTGTTCGTAGTATTTTTGACATACATTTGGGGTATTAATGACTGGTTTGCATGATAAATTAATTTACTGGATGGTTTAGAATCCTAACTTATGAAATTGGCATATCGTGTATGTGTTGAGTTCAGAGTGATTGACTTAGTTGTACTGCATGGGGGAACATTAACTGTTAGACGAGGTCATTAAATGGAGGCTGGCAACTGTGCACCTATAGACTGGGATGGTTTTGATAGGCCCACATGACTTTAATGTCATATTTTCTTTTTATGTTAAGAGAGTGGACGAGTAATAGCAGATTTTGAATTAATGGGAAATTAAGAAAAGAGATAGATCAAAGAATAGGTCAATAAGAGTATCTAAGAGACAGGCCGAAATGATCGTAGCAAGAAATATGAATAAAGTTTTAAATAAATTCTTTAAATTTTATCAATTTAATAATAAAAATAGAATAAAAGAGATGACAAGGATGACAAGGTGACAAGGTGATTAATTCTGATGAAGAATGACACTATAGTTTGATTATATACCTTTCATGAAAATATGTAGATGAAGAGTTTAATAATTCTTCTGAGTTTAAGGTACTTTAGAGAATTGAGTAGTGATTTTCTTTTACAGGTAACCACTTTATTGGGGGGCTGGAGCTCTTTTCGATATTAAGGAGAGGGCAGAATAAGAAAATAAAATAAATGAGAAAACCCACCCACTCCCAAGCCTAATGCAAATATCTGAGGTGTCTGCAGAAAGAGGACTTAAAGAAATTAAGATTAAATACAGCAGGAAAAAACAGATGAAGGCAGAGAGCTCCACAAAAGAAAGGTGGAAAGAATAAATGAGCATCACAACGAACAATATTTACCACAGAATTCATTAAGGAAAGCAGAGAACGACCCTGAGGTGGCAATGAGGGCGACGCGCAATGATGACCCCGGAAATGCTGAGAAGTCAACTCCGTCGAGCGACCTGCCGTTGTATACCGATGGTAAGAGACCAGGTGCCCCGTTCAACTTCTCGTCGTGACGCATCAGAATTTAATAATTTGGAGAGTTTTTTTTTTTTTTTTTTTTTTTTTTTTTTTTTTTTTTTTTTTTTTTTTTTTTTTTTTTTTAGCCCCTTAGTTCTCAACCATACCCAATATAAGAAGCTGAACGGAGCCCCTCAAAGTGTGGCAACAGTATCCATATACCAGGACGGAAAGACCTCATTCTATAATTAGAAAGCTAACTAATTCGGAAGATAAGAAAAAAATTCCCGGCAGCCATGAAAACAGAAACTGCCCAACTCCCAACTTCTGTACAGTCCATCACCGAGGGCAACATTGTGATGCGAAGGAGTTTCCAAAATGAGTATTATTGTTTGATGTTCCACCGAACAGAAGGTTGAAGGTTTATGTTGTCCGCTGGGAGACAGAGGGAGCAGATTTGAAATGAGTGACAATGAACATGAAGTATTGAGTCAGGGTGCAATAAGAAAGGAACAGTGAGTCAGAAAATGGAGGCAGTGAAGAGATCGTTAAATGATGAAAGTAGGAATAAAGTTCGCCGCGATAAAACAAAACCTTGCCGAACACGACAATTTAACTGGAAAAGAAGAGGAGATGGCTCACCAACAAGTGTAATAGAGAACAGATATCTGAGGAAGAAAACTGTTAAAAAAAAGTAAGCAAGCAGGTCGATGACGGAAAACCCAGAAGGATAGGAAGCTGTAGAGAGCAGTGCAGTAGCCAATATCCTTGTCAAATTCCTTGGATATGTCAAACACCATCACACACAAATGCCCATAGTCCCTAAGGGCAGAAGACCATAAATCATTGAGATAGGAAAGAATGTCAACAGTTGACCCGAAACGTCGAACAACTATAAGGTGTGCCATTGACCCAAGAAAGGGATTGAATCCAGATGATCAGAAAAAAGAAGAGTTGAAGCGGAGAGTTTCACAAATTTTTTTTTTTTGTTCTGGACCTATAGAACAAGTGAGAGCTATTGGACGATAGTGAGAAGGATCGAGAGGCCAGCGCCTTCTTCGAGATATCAATGAGAAATTATGCTCGAGCTCTCCAGCACTTGAGGAAAGTGTTAGAATTAAGACATGTGGATTAGAGCCGAACAAGGACAGACTCCAGCTCGGAAGTACATTCACTCAAAACACAGAGGAGGATGCCATCCGAGCACACTAGCTTTGCCGTCAACGTTCTCAGATCTCAGAACTCTCATGCACCCAATCAGGGTGTAATCACAGTGCGGAAGTTCATAGGGACCGATGAGGAGAGAGAAGGAGATAGGAGGGGCTCACAGAGATCATCAGGGCGCGCGTGGAACTTAGGAATGCAAAAAGGAGGCGAACAGGAGGACTACGCTTTTCAGAAGGAAGTATTAGCCTTACAGGACTCCGTCAAGAGCGATAAAGGAACAAAGGAAGATGTTTAGAAAAGTTGTAGAAGTTGTGATACATGTGGCGAAATTATTTATCAGTGCTTGGGAGATCCAAGGAGGTCAGCGCAAATCCTTTCTGGTTGAGAAAGCACGCTTTAGTCCTGACGATAACATATCCATACAAGCGAGTCTTGAGTTGTACCGAAATAATGTATGCAAGAATAATAGGGGAAGGAGGGGGAGGAAGGGGGAGAAGTTTTGTTTTTTTTTTTCTCCCTAGTTCCCAATAAGACATTTATTTCTAGTCGTTGAGACCGAGAAACAGGGTGGTCATAAACCACGATTTTTGAGGGAAAAGATTTAGTTAGAAAGATGGAATGGAAACTGGTCATTTCCCTCTCGGAGATTACTGCCCCTTAGATTTTTCAGAGTCACGAGCATCTCGAGTCAAAAAAGCTTCATACCAAGATTTGTATCAAAGAAACGGACACAATGCCCGCCAATTAGCCCAGAAGTTAAATGTGCCAAAAAAAGTCGTAATAAACATTTGAGGGTACTGGAGAGCATAGTGGTATAATTAAGATGCATAAAAGAAGGATTGTGGTCAAAGTTACCGATAGGAGGAGAAAATTATGTATTTATCTGTTAGGAAGGGAAAAAGTGGTGAGAGCGGGTGGTCAAGAGTGTTCAAGAAGTCGGGACATGATGGGATCTTGGTCGTGTAGGTTGCCTTAAATTTTGTTTCAGATCGGGTTGAGAATATAGTGAATTGTTTGGGTCATACTTCCCCCTGATCACTAGAAGAGAGCCCCTACCTACTCAGTGGCTTGTAGCTGGAAATTTCTAAGTTGAGGACCTCAGGGATTTGGAGACGAGAAGAAGTATAACGTCTCGTGGAATGGCTGTCTATATTCAAAGAAGCCAATAGAAATACTGTATCCATTGGAGAGAGCGAGAGAGCAGAAGTCACAGATAATGAATAGATAGTAGGTGGGAAGAAAGATCTTAAGGAGTTTATAAATAATATCGTAAGTTAGGAGACTCAGAAAATGTTTCGAATGAAACGTTGTACAGGATTAAGGCACAGATCATTATATTGGAGTCAGGGGATTGTGAAAAGGAAAAGTTGTAGTTAGTAGATAATTAAAGGTTTATTTAGAGAAAGAACAAGATAGTTGCGAGTGCTTAGAGCGAGTTAAGAGGTAGGATGAAGTTAGAAGAGGTCTGATGGAACTCTGGGCACAGGAGAGGATAGGATGCAGTTATAGAAGGTCGGTGTCGTCACAGGGGGTGGCGAATCAAGTTAGAGACCCAAATCCCACAACCACCCCCGATGTCGTACATAGTCCTGGTCATTCGTTCAATCAGGCGGCGCACTCACACACGGAAGCACAACAGAAATATTACTACGCAGAAGGCTAAAGGAATAAAAATTAGTACATAAGCATTAAAACACTTAAAATACCAACTATAATATTAATGTTTATAAAAATGAGGAGTAAAAGCTAAAACCATATGTACAGTAAATATATATAGTAAGTATGTACAGTAAATATGCAAAACCTAAATAGTTAAATGGGTAGACACTAAAATCTTAGCTTAAAATTCCAGCCAGTTAAAAGCTTACGTAACGTGTGTTTCCATTTGAGTCCATTATAATTAAGAAATATTAACACACAAGCAATTAATAAGAACCGAACAAAACTAATAAGGGCTTTTAGTAATTTGACAAACTTGAAAAATAAAGCAACAAAAATTTTAAAAGACTGAAATGACATAAAAAACACTAGCACATTCTCACAGCACGAGTACCAACTGCATTTCCTCGTATAAAGTTGACGAGATCATGCAACATTTCTTCAAAAATGATAGTTCATATTCCCAGGAAGCTGCCAGGGGATGTCTCTCTGCAACAAAACAAGGGTAGATCGTGTCAGACAAAACTTTTAGATTCATGGAATACATTACTGACAGCAATGACAAGGGAGATTCAGTTGATGTTATATTTTGGACTTAAGCAAAGCCATTGATAAGGTACCCCATGTTATGCTGAATGCAAAATTCTATCATCGTGAAGTATTGGAATGTACGGTATATGGTTGAATTAAATAATAATTGAAGAATAGAAGATAGTGTGTATGTTGAGCACCTCACCTCCAATTGTGTAT
>JABUQX010139204.1:10000-15185 GCA_015478945.1 Trachelipus rathkii | reverse complement strand
AGTGCCGCGCAGGCGTCTCTTCTTTTCTGAGTGGTTTTCTTTTCCGCTCTTCTTCCCCCTCTCCCTCCTCTACTTCTCCTCCTCCTCCCTACTTATTACTTTAACAATATCATAATAATAATAATAATAAGGGGTTATTTGTTTGATATATATTGTTTAATAAGGTTAGCAAAATGACATATATTAATGATACACACATATATGAATACTAATGAATTATTGTTTTACAGACATGTTAATAAGAATTTAATCATGGCCAGGTAAATCTAATAAATGTAATAATAACACAGGCTGACAATAGTATTATGGTCAACAATACTGAATTTATGTCAAGAGAGTTACACTCATAATCAAGGAAAGATATAAGACATTTAATGCAAATAATAATAGATTAAAGTAATAAAAACATACTAATATTAAAAATATTAATATTTGATATTTAATAATATTTAACACATATTTATAATAAATGGACAATAGAACGTAAAGCTACTGGTTTTAATAAGACATACACTACAAAAATGCCTTCTATGGAGATATATAATGAATAATAGAATATAATGATAATGAATAACATTACTAATAATAATAAATATAATGCTAATATATATGGTAGGTGGGATGCTGGACAAAGGTAAGCGGTGGTAGGGAGGTACTAATAATTCTCCCTCCCAGCAGCTTCATGTGCTGTAAGAATGCCTTCCCTAAAAGAAGGTGGAAGGCAATAAGCTTCTTCCCAGTGCTAAAGTGTATGGTAGCCGATCAATTAATCCTAATATATAATAAAGAACTCCCTCCATGAGATGGCAATCAACCTAATAAAAATTTAACCAACTTCTTTTCTGCACCCCCTCTCATCTTTTATTTTTAAAATAAAAGATATTTTGCTAAATGTAGATTAATGTACTGCTTCCCCAGTAAAGCACTGTAAATTCTGAAATATATGAAGTTAAAAATTATAAAACACACTTCTAAAATTTTGCCTCTCTCTTTTCATGAGTGGTTTTGTTTCTCTTTCTTACAGATATAACTTGGTAATGTTAAATGCCCTCTCTTGGTTTAACACTTAGTTGGGGCAAAAGGCCCAAGTATTCCTTCTATGCCTATCATATGTAAATGATGCTAACTTTTCAATGCATGAACTGAAATGTACTACATCATTAGTCAGACTTTAGGCTGAAGGACATAGTCAACTCATCTGGCACCTACCCTTGGCTGGCCTTCTATCACTACTAACTGTAAAATTACTACCTAAAGAATTCAAGGAATAGCTTCATTTATATATATTGTGAAAGAGTTCTCCTCTCATCTTTGCTTTTTTCTTTTTTAAATAAAAAGGTGAAATTATGCAGAACAGCCAGAGAAACACCGCTCCTATGAGAAAGTGGTGGATAGATGATTTAACTGAGTTCTGAATATTGTTACAAAACTTGCTTTTGTATACAAGATCTAGGGTAAGCTGTGAAGAGCTGTGGTAAATGCCCATGACTTTATGTATAAAACAAAACCCTTTCTTTCCTTCTTCTTTCTTTTTCAGCTCTTCGCCAGTTTATTAGTTATCCTTCTATTCTGCAACTCGCCCATTTCCCTTTGTCAACCGATATTTAAGAAAGCCTTTTGAGTTCATAAAGTTTCGCGGCTACTGCGTGCGCCGTAGTTTCCGTGTAAGGTGCGATAGTCATCGGATCGTTTATAATAATTTTCTCCTATGCGGGAATTTTGAGTATTATAAATTACAATTCCTTGCGCATTAGTGATTAAACATAACCCCTTTTCTGTTGTAGATAGACCCGAAGCAATAATCGTGCGATTAATAAAATGTTATGCCGAGTGCTAAGCGCATAGTTTTTAAAGCTATGTCTCTGGTCATTTCCTAAGTAGGAATTTTAAGAGAAAATTTTGGTCTTCTCAACTGAATATAAAATATCATTCCTGGTACAATATTCCGCAGGAGAGTGCGACATCCACATGCAAAGTGATGCAGATAAATGATCTTAAATGTGGATGCTCTGCGGATGTGGATGTTACCTGCATCACTAATTCAAATATTTATCCGTCAGCCTGCTCAACTAAGAAGTTCTTCTGAACTTCGTCATTTTCTCATAGTTGCCAATGAGAAGGTAATTTCATCGATAATATAATAAGCTTTAACTCAAAATTATAAACTGTTATAATTTTCGGAATTACGTATGCAGAGCTTTGGAAATTTAGAATAGTTTGTGGCTGATGCATTTAAAATGATATATCATAAAGTTCTTTGTTTTCCATGGAATGAATGTTAGATTTTAACACTATTCTGGTTAATTAATTCAAGGTTTCTTTACCAGCTGTGCACTAATCCCATCTATTCAGGTTTGTGTAAAATACTCTTCCATAGGAGTTATACACACTTAGCAGTAAAACGTATTCCAGAGCCTTTCGTAAAGATGAGGCAAAATAGACTATCAACAACTCATCTTTCCCATATGAACTTTTTAGTTTTTCTCCAAAATCAGGATCGTTTTTAACAAATATTGCTTGGTGGTCCTTATGCTTCTGTTTTTATTTTTAAGAAATGGTAAACGCAGTCTTCAAAGAGAAGTCCCTGTTCTTTAAAAGACCAAATTTCAAATATTTTCAGAAGCATTTTCCCCTTGTGTAACGCCAGCTGAATTTCAGATGTATATATACACCCATAAATGCAAGCTATTCTTCACATTGAGTACATTTCTCACCACCATCATTTGTACATTTTACATTTTGCATAGTGGGAACATACATTATTTTTCATTCATTCGGGCAGAACGGGTATATCAAGGTCTTGAGGTTGTAAAATCTTAACGTATGCAACTAAAAACAAATCGTCATTAAGGCCGACCTTATATGCTATGGTGTGTGGGACTTTATCGCCTATAAATTTCTCAGATGGACCGTAAAGATACTTCATTCGTTATTGAACAAATGGATAAAGTACCGTGTAATCTTGATGCACAATATTTTACTTTCAGTGGGAGGGTAGTAATGAACAAAGAGTTTAGTATGCTTTCTAAATAAATAATTATCTATTGTCAGCCTGTTGTTAACAACATCATTGCTAATGCGTTAGGCATAGCCGTTAACACTTGTGTCTTCGTCAATATGATCAGGGTTTTGGAAGTAAAAGGTTTACAAAGGAAAGAACGCAGAGGCCATAATCCACTATTCAAAAACAAGTGAAAAGAAGGCACGCCCAGAGGCATATCAAATACACTCGGGATATGATCCGGCTCCGACTCAGGAATCGGAGTGATGTGTCCAAATCGCAGGTCCATGACTCCATCCAAAAAAAGAAGCTTCATCAAGCCAGGTTATTTTTCGCAAAACACTTGAAATTGCAGAAAAAACGTTTGAAATTGAAATCATGGTTCAGTATCCTAAAAATATACCCTCTGGCCTCTGGTTAGAGGGTTGGTCGGTTGGTAACTCGTGGTGACAGAATAAGGAGAGGTTTGTTCTTAATCTGTCACCCACCGAACTTGCTCCCTAGCTATTTCCATTTGTATATCTACCTTGTCATACAACATCTAAATAGCTTTTAAAATCATTACAAATATGACCTCAGTTTTATAGTGCATTTTCTGGGTTGATTACATATTTGGTTTTATTTTTTCTAGTACGTATAGTTCTATAGATACGCTGGTTTTGATATTTTTAATTTTCTGATATTTCTATAAAAATCTATTAATTTATTTATCACAATTAGAAATGTTAAGCAACAAGCACATCATGTACCTTACTCAATGTACAGGCGTTCATGTAAATTCGGTTAGACGAGTAGCCAGTTAGCATAATAGCAGTATAACACTTCAGCCGATTAGAATCAGTTCTGCCAATGAACCTCCTTTTTATTTGTTTATTTTTAAATATGTAAGAGAGAGAGAGAGAGAGAGAGAGAGAGAGAGAGAGAGAGAGAGAGAGAGAGAGAGAGAGAGAGAGAGAGAGAGAGAGAGAGAGAGAGAGAGAGAGAGAGAGAGAGAGAGAGAGAGAGAGAGAGAGAGAGAGAGAGAGAGAGAGAGAGAGAGAGATTCATTGGCAAAAATGATTCTAATTGGCTGAAATTTTTACTTACCAACAATGTGCTGACTGGCAACTCGTCTAACCAAATTTACTTGGATATTTACATTGAATAAAGTGCATAATATTTTTGTTGCTTAACATTCCCAATTGTGATTTTAAATTTATAGATTTTATTACAGCAATATCAAAAAACTGTAAAAATATCAAAACCAACGTATTTATAAAACTATGCGTACTAGGAAAAATATTAATTAATTTAATTGATCGATTAAAACTATTCAATTGATTATTTAAATTAATTATTAACATATATATTAACATTTGTTTATATATGTTAGCTAATATTTTAATCTTAAAGATTTTCGCTATCTTTTTCTGAAAATCTCGCTATAGCAGGATTTAATTTAAAATATAATAGCTATTTAGGCTTGAAAGTCCCACTTTCATTATTTACAACGTGCCAATCTTTATTTAATACATGCTGGGGAAAATATTAAAAGGAAATTTGGCACCCTGTAGAATCTCGTACTCGGCTCAGGTTATAATATATATGTATCTTCATTTACACTTAATTTTCCATTATAGTTATTTTAGGTAACTAATATATATATATATATATATATATATATATATATATATATATATATATATATATATATATATATATATATATATATATATATATATATATATATATATACCTTCTTTATCTTCCTCTTTTTCCCTTAAATTGGGATGACGACGCAGCATACACCGAAAACACAAGGGTTAGGGAAGAACAAGCATTAAATTCTTTACTTTAACACACATAATGATTACCTTCACTATATATACCTCTTGCTTCCTTTTGTCATTTTTTTTTTTTTTTTTTTCTCTTCTCCCCTGTCTCCCCCTGTCGCAAAGCTAAAAAAGCTCACCTAGAAATTTTTTCAACATCATTGGTACCCTCAACGTGGTATCTAAACTAATGTATGACTCATCCCTTGGGCACCCACTACCATTCCTCACAAAGCTCCCGCCTTTAATTGTTACAGTCACTGTTATGCTGTTCTTTTTTCTTTTCTTTCTCTCTTTCTCTTCTCTTCTCTCTCACCATCTAGAATCTAGATGAACTCCAAGCCCTATGGTCAATCTCTTCTGTCATCTCTCA
>JABUQX010139204.1:0-5000 GCA_015478945.1 Trachelipus rathkii | reverse complement strand
TCGTAATTTAATCGTATGTGATAGAAAGGTCCATCGAGAATTACACATGACTGAAAGGCAGAAGGTGGCCTGCCCGCACCTCCACTGAAAGAACCGTCTCTGCTTTGCTTAAGTTAGGCATATTTCAGAATATCCATGAGAATAGTGTACACTTCTGGTTCCTCTTCCCTCGCATTCTTTCTGACATTTTTGCACAATATTTCACTCGACCCTTAGTCCTCTGTCTCATCTTTTCCCTTCTTTTGTACCTTTCCTCCAGCACAACTACCGGTTTGCTTTCTGACCTAAAGCTGAACTCTGTCTCAAACATTTGTCTTAATTTTCAACCCCCATGATTCCGGTTTTACTTCTTCTTCCCTTCTCAACCCATCCAACACATTTTGCCCCAAATATTGTAATTTCCATACTTAAGATGCGTTTTGACACTCTATTCGAGAAACCACTAAAAGTGCACGCTCCCTCGAGTGGTACACCTCCTGTGGTGTTTTCAAGAACTTGTCGTTTCCGAACGTACAGCCCTGCATTACAAAACAACTTCGAGTCCTGCTTTACAATTTGTTCTTCCTTTTCTGCTGGAAACTCAAGTTCATCCAGAGCGTCCCGAAAAGAGGGACCCTCCCAACCCTCAAATTATCCGATTCTACTATAGCTTTGAACATCTCTGACTTTCCTAAAGTTTTCGAATCGTCCGCTTGTAGGAGGAAGATTGCCTAAAACTTTATCTTCTAACTTTTTCTCTTCATTGTAGTTATGGCTTTCGTAAGAAGCATCGCTACTGGAATTTCTTCTTTTTCATTTCGTGAATCTTTTGCTTTGGTGCTAAACATTGAAAGTTTTCGATAAAGTCTGGCACAAAGCTTTGATTTCTAAACTTTTCTCTCTCTCTCTCTGCGCTCTCCTCTCCTCTCTCTCTCTCGTCTCTTCTCTCTCTCTCTCTCTCTTCCTAACTTCTCTCCTCTCTCTCTCTCTCTCTCTCTCTCTCTCTCTCTCTCTCTCCTCCTCTCCTGCCTGGTGTTCTTTTTCTTCGTGGTCTTTCTGTTGAAGGATCACCATTACCCCGCTCTCTCTCTCTCTCTTCTCTCTCTCTCTCTCTCTCTCTCTCTCTCCTCCCCCTCCTCTCCTCTCTTCTCTCTTCTCTCTCCTCTCTCTCTCCCTCTCTATCTCTCTCCTCTCTCTTCTCTTGGAAAGATCACATTAATTTCCAAGCAGACTTCTAAGAGGCTAGGTGTTCTGAGGCGCCTTTAGAATTTCTTCATGCCACCCAAGTTGGTTTACCATTGATTCGTGTATGTATTCACCCCTTATGGAGTATGCCCTCGTATATCTGGGCGAAGATCCACTCACAAGAGGAGACACCCCCCCCCCCATCTCACCCTCTAATTATCGTTCAATTTAGCTTTAATCTCTGTTCTCTATACAAAGTTTTTGGGATCTATCTTTAACCGAAAGATTCCTAAACATCTTTATTCTTTTAATTCTTAATTTAGATCGTCAAATTTTGGCTAATGAACAGGAACTGCGCTTGAATGGGGCGATCTTGTTTCACTGCTTCCTTCAACATTTCGGCGAATCTTATTTCTGTTGTTGCCATAGACATGACCGAAATCTTCGATAAAAGGTATGACGAGAATTTCGGATAAATTAAGACAAAATTTCGATAAAGTATGACGAAATTTCGATAAAGTATGACGAAATTTCGATAAATTAAGACAAAATTTCGATAAAGGAAATGACCGCGACAAATTTCGGATAAAGCTATGACGAAATTTCATAAATTAAGACAAAATTTCGATAAAGTATGACGAAATTTCGATAAAGTATGACGAAATTTCGATAAATTAGACAAATTTCGACCTAAGAGCTATGACGACAATTCATAAGAGTCTGGTACAAATTCGCGTTCTTGTCGGTGCCCTAACCATTTCTCTCTTATTGATCCATTTCTTGCTTGTTGAAAGAATGGCGCCGATCGACCGTTAAATCTATCAAGGAGTAGTTTAAATTTAATTTAAATTTTAATTATCAGCAGGATTTCTCGTATTGCGTTCTCAACTTTCGTAACAACTTCTTATTCCTACTTTCTAGTTGTCATTTATCACATACTCCGCTCACTGTTTTGAATATTCTCGCCGATTTTTTTTTTTTTTTTTTTTTTTAAGTTTCGCATCTCTAGGTATTTTCGGAATTTCATCACAATACTTCAGTTCCTTGTATAGGAGTATCGTTCGTCCATGTATGGAATTTGCTTCACATATCTTGAGTGGTTCCACTTACACAATGCTTTTTGAAAGGATTGTCTAGGGCTTTCAGCCTTATCAAATATCGAAGTGTTACAGAACTCTTATTATCACCGATTCTTTTGAAGCTCCCTAACGCATAGCCATTCCTCCTTGAGCTAGAACGCGCGCTACGGCGTTTTCCTTACAGGTCTCCTTTCTCTCTGTCCAACTCTCTTAACCCCATACCGAACAGCAATGCTCATTCTTATATGGTAAACTGATATCTGGAAAACACTTCCTTCTTCAATTTTACCTTCTCCTTTGACTTAACACGATTTTCACACTCGAGTGTTAGTTCTACTTGGCCTTTGTCTAGCATTGTTTACACCACAACCACACACACACACACACACACCACACACACACACACACACACACACACACACACACACACACACAAAAAAAAAAAAAAAAAAAAAATCTCTGTTCCGCTTTCTAGAAATATTGACAAATAACTAATTCTTTAAAGTACTCTAGCCCAAATGGTCTGACACATCAAAAAGTTAGTTAGGTCTAGGTTAGCGTTAGGTTAGTTAGGTCTAGGTTAGCGTTAGGTTGTTAGCGATAGATTAGGTTAGGTTAGCGTTAGGTAGTTAGGGTTAGCGTTAGGCATAGGTTGAGGTTAGGTAGGTTAGCTTAGGTAGCGTTGAGGTCGCTAGGTTACAGTTAGGTAGGTTGTCTAGGATAGATTAGGTTAGGTTAGGTTAGTTAGCGGTTAGGTTAGGTTAGGTTGGTTAGGCCGTCGTTAGGACTAGCATTGGTTAGGTGGAGGTTAGGTTGTAGGGTGTAGGTCAGATGTCGTTAGAGAAAACGCTATATGACCAGATTTTGGTTTTACAAATGTCGACCATTTGACCTGTCGATCATTTTCCCTGTCTACCATTTGTTACTAGGTTCATTTTAAGTTGAGAAAAAGGAATATTACCTTAAATCTTTATATTAGCTCTAGTTTTTGAGATATATTGCATTATAATTATGTATTAATGAGAAGCGTTAAGTATAAAATTTTAACTATCTTGAAATGAGGTCTAGGAAGTATTATAGTTTACGAAAATAATAATAATATATATCTTATAGAATACAAAGGGTTGTTAAAATCTACACGATGAAAGTTATAGTGAAGCACTCAGTTGTTTGATCGTTTTTTCTTTCGTTTGCCGCATATACGTCTTTTCTGAAATGTTTCTTTTCAAGGTTCAATAGTAGTAGTCTGCAAGTATAGATGTATTCCATTTATCCTTGCATCTTCGTTCTAAGACGGAAATATCCAGGTGGAATATCTATTCGTGCCCATCACTTAACTGCACTACAGTTGTCCGGGAATAAATCCAGATGGGAATCGAGAGAGTAAATTTTGAGCTACATGTTGCAACCAAGCTTATGAAACATATCTAAAAAGAGCCATGAACAACGCATTCAAATGCTTCCCAAGCTGCTTTCTCTCTGGCATTGAGGATCTGCCTCAAGTTTTCGTCTTTTCAGAAAATCCACGAATCCCGGTTTCGACTTAAACCCTATTCCCGTCCATCTATGCACCCCGCACGCCCATTGTGAACATACACCGGGCAGGATAAAGACAATATGATATATAATATATATATAATATATAGTATATATACAATATATATATATATATATATAACTCTGCTCCTTTATCCTCCCTTTATTTCTCACGAAATGTGAGGTCAGGCGTGCATAACTATGGACGAGGAATAAATAATAACGTTCGAAAAGGTATTCCGTTGATTTGTCTGAAAACCAATCCCTTTTCCAACTTAATATTCTCACTTCCCGCTCCATGATATACACCACCCCCAATTTGAGAAAAAAAAGGAGGATAAAGGAGCAGATATATATGATATATATATAATAATATCATAGATATAATATATATAATAATATATCATATATATCTCTCCTATTTGATTCCCTTTATTTCTCACAAAATGGGCAGCTGGTAGGGTGCCATCAACATGGACGGGAATAGAATAATTAAGTCGAAAAGGATTCGTGATTTTCCTTGAAAGACGAAAACTTGAGCCAGATCCCATCGACCAGAGAGAAAGCAGCTTGGGACAAGCATTTGAATGCGTTGTTATGGCTCTTTTAGATATGTTTGCATAAGCTTGCGTCTGCAACAGTAGCCAAATTTACTCTCTGCCGATTCCCATCTCGGATTATCCTCGACAACTCGCTAGAGCACCCACCCCATTTTCGTGGAAATTAAAGGAGGCATAGAAGGAGGCACGATATATATATATATATATAGATATATAATATAGCTATATAGTATATATATATATATATATATATTACATCTGCTCCGTTATCCTCCCTCTGATTCTCACAAATCGCGTTAGGGTGCTAACACATACGGAACTTCAGAATAAACAGTCGAAAAGCTATCGTCTTCAGAAATCACGATCCCTATCTCGATTATTATTCATTCCTCCATTTATTGTCACGCTACCCCATGTCGCAGAAAATAAAGGGATAAACGGCAGATAATATATATATATATATACTAATAATCATATATATATTTATTTAAATCAATATATTGATATATATATATATGCCTCCTTTATCCTCCCATTATTTCCCACAAATGGACTCTCAGGGTAGCGGTGCATAAACGATGGACGGGAATACGCAATAATTAAGCTCGACAAAGCGATCGTCGTGATTTTCTGACAAGACGAACAACTTGAGCAGATTGGT
>JABUQX010139202.1:0-32500 GCA_015478945.1 Trachelipus rathkii | reverse complement strand
TTTCAAAAATAATTTGAGTTTGAGTTTAGGGGAGGGGATGTAAGTTCGATGATACAAACTCTGAAGAATGAAAGTGCAACAATAAATTAAAATCTTTATTTTATTTTTAATAATTTCGACCGCCGACTGGTCTTGAACGAAAATGTATTTTTTTTAAGCCAAACTTGGCTAATTTTCTGCGATATTAAACACATATTTTGTTCATTGGAACTGCATAATAATCCTCAAGAAATAGTCTATCAGGCCTACATCTTTTTCCCTCCTAAAATTTAGACAGACTTATCACTTCTTTGGGTGATAAAATTGGGTTCCTCATTTGGACTGAGTTCCGTAGGCCAGTGGTTCCAAACCTTTTTTTAGTGGCTCACCCCCAAGAATAAAAAATATACTCCAAGATGCACCTCTATCCGTTCACTGTATATATATATATATATATATATATATATATTATTACAGCAGTTAGCATATATATAGTGAAGAAGTAAATATATATATATATCTTTATATGTATATTATATATATATATATATATATATATATATATATATATATATATATATATATATATATATATATATATATATATATATTACTAAGCAAATAAAATTTAAGGTTTTCCTTCACGCTTGTCCCGCACCCCCTGGTATTTCGAGACGCGCCCCAAGAGGTGCGCACCAGTTTTCATATATATATATATATATATATACATATATATATTATATATATATATATATATTATTATTATATATATATATATATATATATATTATTATTATATATATATATATATATATAAATATATATATATATATATATATATATTGTTGATTATAAATAAATTATAGATCTCTATATATATATATATATATATATATATATATATATATATATATATATATATATATATATATATATATATATATATATATATATATATATTTTATATATATTACTACAATAAAATTTAAGGTTTTCCTTCTTCACGCTTGTCCCGCACCCCTGGTATTTCATTCGGAGACGCGCCCCCAAGAGGGCGTGGGCACCCAGCCTTTCATATATATATATATATATATAAATAGTATATATATATATATATATATATATATATATATATATATATATATATATATATATATATATATATATATATATATATATATATATATATATATATATATATATATATATATATATAATTTTTAATTCAAACTTCAAAAAGTAAACATCCGTATCCGTATCCGCATCCGCATCCTCATCTACTTTAAGATCATTATTACTATTATTAACATTATTATTATGATGATTATTACCGATAATAATAAGAATAAGAACTAAGTGAAACATAAAAAGATAATTATATATATATATATATATATATATATATATATATATATATATATATATATATATATATATATATATATATATATATATATATATATATATATATATATATATATATATATATATATATATATATATATATATATATATATATATATATATATATTTATATATATATATATATATATATATATATATATATATATATATATATATATATAAATTTGTGTATTTATCGATGTATATATAAATATATCCAGATATGTACATATTTTTAGCACCATATATATATATATATATATATATATATATATATATATATATATATATATATATATATATATATATATATATATATATATATATATATATATATATATATATATATATATATATATATTAAAATGCAAATTGAGGAAAAAATTATGTGATGTGGGGGTATGGAACCCCCGAGGGGGTTTGTTTACGTGGAAATGATTGATCACTCTTTTTTTTTAATTTTCAATAGTCGTTCTCCTGTTACACATTACTGAAAAAATATAGTTAGGTTTACACCTGGGTAGACCTAGGTAAACAAAGATTATCATATATATATAAATATATATATATATAGATAAATTTATTTTTAACTATAATATAAATGTAGCAAGTATATATATATATATATATATATATATATATATATATATATATATATATATATATATATATATATATATATATATAGTTAAAATTTTATTTTTAACCATAACATAAAATGAAACGAAAATTAAAATAATAATGTTACCCTCTTAAATTTCGATAATCTATTATTTATGTATTATAGAAAACGGAGTGTTAAGTTACGGACTTGGCGTGATCTCAGGGGGAACTTTATCATTTTTTATTATTATAAGATAAAATGAAATTAAAATATACATAATAGGGATTATGGTAACCTTAGTAACTCCTCCACGACCCCCAAAGCCCCTTTCAACTGTAGAGGGACGTTTGTTAGTCTTTTGGAATCCCAGGAGAAAATTATCTTATAGACTAAATCTTATTTTGATAGGAGATTTTCAGGTTTTTTTTCATACGTTATCTTTATTTTAGTGTTTTTGTTGTTGTTGTTATTATTTGATGTTATGTTAAAAGTTGGTTAATTAAAACATTTAAATCTCGTCTTTCTTTTAGATCAAAGGTGAACCGACCAGAAAGAGTCCATTGTACATAGATACACAAATGGACTATATGGTTCGGAATAAGACATAATCGGAGCTAGACATTTGTACTGACAATATAGTAGTAGTAGTAGTAGTAGTAGTAGTAGTAGTAGTAGTAGTAGTAGTAGTAGTATTTATAGTTTATTAATTATGATATAACAATGGACACCTCCCCAAATACAGCATATATATATATATAAAGAGTTATATATATATATATATATATATTATATATATATATTATTATTATTATATATATATGTTACATATATATATATATATATATATATATATATATATATATATATATAGTACTTAAGGGACAGGCTTAAAAAGCACATCTGTCAATTGGTTTTATCATTTATAGATATCTTTTCCCCTCAGTAATCGACCCTCATTTTCACTTCCCTCCATTGTACCACAGACAATCTGTGATCCGACCCCTCATAATGTTCTTTATTTCCCCATTGCTCTTTCCCCTCACTTAAAAAAGAAAAAGAAAGAATACCATCTTCCCCTCAGTTAATTGAATCAAAATTTAAATTTGCAAACCTATCTTAGATGTTCAGTCTTTGCTCATCCTTAAAGTAAACAAAATTTTCTCTACATTTTCCCTCTTTGACTGAAACACCTTATACGCAATGAAGTGGAGAAAGGTTTTGAGGATTATGCATTGCAAATTAGGGTGGCCCAACTCAATATAGACCGTGGGATTAATAGACGAAGAAGGTTAGGGAGTTTTTATATATGTACTCTATATCGTTGGTTTCTAACTCAATATGTTACATAGATTTAATTCATATTTATGTCTTATAAGATACTCAAACGTACCAACTCAATATAGACGGTGGGCTTAATAGAGGGAGTTTTTATGTAGTTTATAGCGTGGGTTTCTAACTCAATATGTGGCATAGATTGAATTCATATTTATGTCTTATAAGATACCCAAACGTACCAACTCAATATAGAGCGTGGGCTTAATAAATGAAGAGGGTTTGGATGTTTTTATGTACTATACAGCATGGGTTTCTAACACAATAGGTGACATAGATTGAATTCATATATATCAAATATATTTCTTATAAGAAATACTCAAACCTATTTAGCGATTGTCTACCTTTATGATTGGCGAATTCCTATTTTATTAAACGACCTAAAAATTTGTTTATACATAAATATGCTTAATGGTGTATAAACATTATTTACTTCTATGCAGTTATGTGGTCAAAATATAACTAAAACTATATGTCTTGGCTACTTAAAAATGACTGTGCTATGTAAATATAGCACAGCAATCTAGCATTTTATTACGTCTTAAGGTAAACCAAATTAATCAAACATAATAAGGACAACATAACACGTTCATCTCTCCGTCCCCACAAAAGAGTGGGCCAATTTCAGTATTTCTTATAAGATATAAGCTATGCTTTCTATCTATAGGGAAGGTGGGAGAAATTTAACTTTTATGAGACATCAGGTCCTTATAAATGACGCATATATATATATATATTATATATATCATAAAGTTAGTTACTACACTATATATATATACCGGTATAATCGATTAGACATTTGATTAAGTATGTATGACATCCCAGTGCCTAATTGTTCGCCTTTCTGTTCTACGTTCATATCCACACTCATCTCCAGACCATTTTAGAGACACCACCTTTTATACCCTATCAATATACACATACTTAGATCCACACCCTCTTATAGACAACATCTTACAGACATCCCAATTATCCCTTAAAGTTCCCCTATGGTGCAAACACCTCCATCAGGACCAATCCACCACCCACCACACAACGAGAAAAAACTGCCTACGATCGATCCTGCATGGTCCGTAGAAGCACAACAACCCAGGTACATCCCCAAAAACAACACACCACCATAGCACCTCGTCAGCAGGCACACAAACCACAGCATACTAACGAACACACACACACAAACATGACCATCACACAAAGACCACCTAACACCCAACTTCATAATCTATTTGCCAGGAAACACAATCGCACCTACACAATCACAACCATACACACCAACCACCAACTTCAAGAGCTAAACCCTGGCATACTCCAATCAAAGACAAAAGTCCACAACTCACCCCCCCGCATAAACCCACCCCCACACAAACACCCACAACCAGTTCACATCTCAAAACCACAACGAAGCCGCGTCAGATCGCCGTCAATCGGTACCCCTACACTACCCTCATATCACGCCAAGAAACACGATGTACCCCATACCCCACACATCCTCACCACAACAACCACCCCCGACCACATACCAATGCACCATACGTACAGCCAATAAAAACATGGAAACTGGCTTCATACGAAGGCACCAACCACATTCAATTATATTCAACACATCAGTTAAGACACGAGACGTAGAATCTGATCGCACTTATAGAAGAAAAGGCAAATCTATGCAATTTGCTACAGCTACGATACATTACGGAAACCAACCACAACGTCTCAGACACCCCAAGGACAAAACGAGTAACCGAAACCAAGACATGACAGCAAGCAAAGTCGATGTGGTGTGAAATGTTTGTTGGTGTGGAAAGGAATGAGAGGGGAGAGGAGTAGCAATTCTGATGAGTGACTTGTGGATAGAGCTATGGTAGACTTTGGATCTGAGGCTATTGAGTGCCTAGAATTCAAAGGTTAAATTTAAAGTTTGAATAAGTAAAAGTATGTGTGGTCACATATGGTCCACTGACGAGTATTTTAGAGTTGCAATTTCTGGGATAATTGAATGATGTTTTGTATGGTGAGTAGGGGATTTAGTTCGATGTGCACACGCCCAGCCTACAGGATTTTTTTTGTACAGTGTCACCACCACCTCACAGTCAGAGCCCTACTCAGCAGAGCCTGGAGTAAGCTCAAAAGCACCCTCTACCAAATTACGCAGATAGCACAGACCAGGCTTTAAAGTGAGTAGATAAATCACAGCAGGACAATACAGAAGATGCGAAAGAATTCCACCAGAACAGAGTGCGCGGAAAGAGAACCACCACAGCGAACTAGCCTGGAGTTATCCATATCAAAACAAAACTCATCAACACAGATTACAGCCTCCTTGTGCTACGAGGCGTCGTAAAGTAAAGGTAGTGGTACGCAAATAATAAGTTCCCTCGAGCATCTGCCGGGTGCCTTTAGAATAGAGATAAAGCACCAAAAGAACGAGTTTATAAGCCTTTTGGCCTTTGACTCACCCCTGTCCAAAAGCCGGGTGAAGCCAGACCCCCCCCCCCCCCAATATATGGGAGCAGTACTCTACGAGGCGGAATGGCCCTTGTATAGCTGGACAACAAGGAAGAAAAAGATAAAAAAAAAATCCCCTCCTAGTTCTCTCTCCTTCCCCTCTCAGTACCCAGTCCTACGTGTGATTACATTCTGAATGGTGCATGGTCCTGAAATCTTGAACGTAGGAAGGCAAACCTCCCGGATGCACTTCTCTCCGAGTTTAAGGAGGTTTGTTCTGAGCTGAGCGACGCGCACCTATTCATTTTACACTCCTGTTGCCTTCAAATAATAAACTCTTACCCACAGCTGTTCAAGGCTTCACATATGTCCCACTTATTCCAGAGTGTAAAGTGGAAATCGCTCTCGATCTCCTTTATCTGACGCGACCTATAGCTGCCTCACTTGTTGTCTGTCTAAATCTTTGAAACACATTCATAAGTTCCCTCTAGCACTTTGGATACATCTTTC
Source organism: Trachelipus rathkii (assembly GCA_015478945.1). Lineage (NCBI taxonomy): Eukaryota > Metazoa > Arthropoda > Malacostraca > Isopoda > Trachelipodidae > Trachelipus > Trachelipus rathkii. Next base: position 26,229 of record JABUQX010139202.1, on the reverse strand, counting down.
CGGTTATCCATTCTCCTGGTTCTTCTCTCAGTATTTATTTCGCGATTCGAGTTTCGTTATCTCACTGACGATTTATTGTGTAGTATCTTACAATAGCGACTGTGTTTTATATGTTTGTTTGCGGTGCTCTGAATATTCCTTCTATCCCAAATCTTTCTCTATAAAGTTGTCCTCCTCTTTGCGTACCACTTGTCTACATATCGATGCAAATCGTTGCCAATATAGATACTGGATTGACGAGGGTACTACTATACTTCCCTTCTATAGTTGCACAGAATTTTTGTCTCATCTACTTTACATTTTTTTTTCATTAAACGATCTTATCCCAATTCGTCAATCACTAAACCGCGCATTCGCAATCATTCCGATTACAACGATATTCTTTTAATTACCATTGCCTATAATCTCTGCTACTTTATTGTATCTAGAGTGTTCATGTTCGCTTTAACGTTTCTTATTCTATTCTTTCGATTTGAAGAAGTTTCCCGGCGGGTGTGATCTCAACCTTTTAAATCAAACTCGATAAAAAATTTCAACTTCTAAATAATTTCCCTCTAGACATCTTCGAACTTGTCTACCTCTTTCTATGGTTGTGTTTTTCTGTTGACATGTAAAAAAGAATCCTTAGCCTAACATGAACAACAAGAAAATAAATATCTTGAGAAGAAACCTCATATCACAACAATTTTGAAGAATCTGTCCCTCCCCACCTCATTAAATTTATCGACGAGAGGTCTATATGCATCAGGCCAGTGTTGGGCAAAAGTACTACTTTGGCATATGCTGGTTTAGTGTAAAAGTAATCAGGTTTCACGAGTCTTTGATGAAGTACGAGAGTCAAATGTCAAAAAGCATCTTGAAAGCTATTACTCCCTCTTGCAAATTATTGATCCTTTATTTTTCCGATCGACGTATGGTTGCTTGTCATTTTATTGTATATAGGTGCTGCAGCAGGCATTTAGTTAGAACAAGTTCCAAATAACAGCCCCGCGGAGCCAACACCGACCGCGGGCTTGACCACAATACGCGACCCCCCTTACTATAATGACCTGGTTTCATCTTAAAAACTACTTTTAATGTAAAAATTTAAACACTCACCAATTAACACGTCAGAGGAAAACCTTGAGTCCACAAACAACCAACTACGTATCAACTATATCTTACTTCTATTCATTTCAAAAATACGCACACTTAGTATAATCCGGAATTCAAACTATTGGTATGATGACTTTGAAGATATGTGATTAACAATACCACATAAGATCTTGGCCCTTGGACTTAGGAAGAGTTCACTTCACCCACACTCTTAGTGCTTAAAAAAAAAGATGTTATTGTGAGACCCCTGTGATATAAGGTAAGGCTGACCAAATTATAGTGACCCTCCAGTGCACAACGGATTTGCGAGAGCTGTAAGCTGAACATGAATTTGTGTGGATATTGGGAGTTCTTAGCTTGTTCATGTTGTGCTTGCTTCGTTTAGATTACCTCTTGCTGTGGATTTCTCTTTCAATCGTTTTGTTTCTGCCATAAAATATCTCTCACTTATTAAAGTTTGCGTCTTGCTCACGTGCGAAAAATCTTTTATGTGGAGTCATGCAGTGATTTATATTTTTGTCAGTTATTGAACCATACTCATATTGAATAATATATATTGAGTGTATTATTGATATTTATTCATATATCTGATGTATATGATTATATATTATTATATTATTTATTTATTATTATTATATTTTTATTATTATTTTATTATTAATATTATTATTAATTATTATCTTCTTTCTAATCTCCTTCTATGTGCCCAAGAATGGAGTCAAGGAGCGTTACATGGCATCGGAAAAGAAAAAGCAGTATAGGAAAGAAACATGACAAAGATAATCGAAAGGAACAGCCCCAATTATTACCGCCCCTCTGTATTTTTACCATATAGTACTTTTAGTGCGGAGAACCGTCGCAGATTCACAAAATCCAGCCAAGAGCTTCATGGACAGCGAAGACCCTCCGTCACTATGGCATCTTCAATGAAGGGTTCATCTCTCTAGCCCAGGTGGGCCATCGCCACAACCAATACCCTCACGAATCCCCCGCCATTCACTCCTGTATACACCTTTCTTCTCGCCATACCAAACACATTTCTCTCTTCAAACATTCGAGTATTAGAATCAATCCAACTTATTCTCAGGAGTAATACAGACCGGTGATCAGTTCCCAACTAACACTCACACCAGAGTTTGTGGAGTCGGAAGTGCGGAGTCGAGTGGGGAGCGGTAAGTATTTGAAAGAGAGAGTCGAGAAATCGCCTGCAGTCCATTTTTAAAAGGGAGGATGGAGCACATCCAGCGTATTGACAGAAAAAGAAGAGTCAGTCAGGTAATACTTAAGAGGTGGAGCGGCAGTCGGAAGTCAGTCTGTAATTTCAAAATAGGGTGATCGGAGTCCCCATCACAGAGTAATCTTATGCAACAAGCGTGGGAAGTCGTGATTACGAGATTGACATAAATTAATCAAGATGGATACGGAGTTCGAATGTCACACTAAGCAAAGGTAATTATTGAAGAGTGGAGTCGAGTTCGGAGAAATTGATGTTGAACCGAGCATCACACGCCCATGCTCACGACCCACCAATACATCCGACTTAAACCCAGCGGCGACTAGTCCATTGCATCCTTCCATATGACAAACTAAGGAATGTGACCGCTGGACCGAGTCCGGCCGGAACCTCGATTTTTTTCGAAGTTCCGGTTCCGGCCGGAACTAGCTTGGTTCCGGCCGAACTAACCGGAACTTCTGCTTTTCAAATGACCTTCTTAATAAAATTCAGCAATTTATTTGTTTACTCCATTATGATTATGCATAAAAAATAATAGAAAATTATATACAGGTACAGTACGCCTCGTAGAACGCGGGGGTTAGTTCCTGACCCCCCGCGTTATAGCCTATAGGCGATAACTTTAAACCCCCTGAAAAATAATTAATTTAAATTTTACCTTGTATAGGTGAAGTAAAATGAGCCAGCAGTATTTTTTGTCTCTATCACCTCCTAGATACAATAAATATGAATAAATTATGTCAGCATACAATTTTATTTAGAGAACGTTATAAGCATATTTATATATGGACTATGCAAGATGCAGTAGGATTTCTCTATATACACCACACTACACCGCACAAAGCTCCCTCCTCTATGTATATATACTTAAATGAAATGCGAAAACGTTTTTGAAAAGAATCTCAATATATTTAAATATGAACGTAAAAAAAAAGGAAAAGTTAATCGCCAGTAAAACCTCTTAGAAATGATGCACTGAACACATTTCACGAAAATTATGAGCGTGAGAAAGAATTTATCGGGTAATAAAGTAATATAGGATAATTATATGTAAGTTATTCTCTCGATTAATACTTAAGATATAAGTTTAGAGAGTAAACGCTGATGGAGGAAAGTGTTAATATATATACCAAAAGATCTTAGATTTAAATATAAGTACAAATGAGTGAGAGGCATCCTATAAAAGATATTTTACGTATATATTTATAGTTAGTACATGAGAAGTGTAAGAGTATACAAAACTCCTAAAGGTATTTTACGAATATATTGTTTCTGCTTTTTTGAGAAATACATCGTCATCGGTAATTGACGCTTTTGCTTTAGCTGCGCTCACAAATACTTTCTTTTTCCTTATTTCTTTACTTTCAGTTATCGTTAATGTAAACAGTAATGATATTATATTATTTTTTTTTTTGCCAATTTTAATTTTAATTTTTTCTTGTTCAAATATGTATTACAGAATTTTCAATTTCTAATTCTATGAATTCAATACTTAATTTTTCATTTATACTGTGCCAAAACCCGGGTATAACAGATCGACGTGCTTCTATAAGACCGCTTTTCTCGAGGACACTGTAAGTGTAGTTGTAACAAGAATAATACCAATATAGAAAATGACCTAGTGCGACTATACTAGTGTACACGATGGTGGACTCTTAACCGAAAATTGTAGCACGGAAGTCCACACTCCAATTATTGCAAAAAACTATTGTTGACGAACGACAATGTCACATCTGAGCCGCACGCCGTGAGTCTCTTATCAACTATCTATGACTGCAGGACGGGGGCCGTGAGGAGATCTATTATCTGATTTCTTGCGATTTTCTCGATTTTACAATGTTATTATTTATTATAGAACTACCAAACATTGCTTTTTTTAATATTATCATTATATTGATTAAACACATCTAGTTATAATCCAATTATTGATCTATTAATAATAGTTTTGTATAGAGATGAATATTAGTATTTAAGTTATTTATGAAATTATACTTATATATATACAGTAAATAGTTATCATATAAAGAGATATGTACCAAGAATTATATTATCGTCTATTAATATAGTATATGAGTATATATATATTTAGAATATATATAATATATAATATAGTATTATGCAGTATAATATAGTATCAAAATAAATAGGATATGCAGAAAAGATAATTTATGTACTATTATTTATTAGGTATGAGTAAGAAATTTAAAAACAGATAACCATATAAAGGTATATATAACAAGAATACAGTAAGTTTGACTACTTTATAAATGAATTCTGATGTTACGTCCATAAATTTATTTATTTCTTTATAAAAATAGATTTGAAACACCATTGATGATTTACTTATATGTAGATCAAAGTAAAGATACTTATCATTTATATTAGTAATCGCTTGGCGATTAATTATTAATTAGAAAAAAAAGTTACTAAAAAGTAGATAACAAAAAAAAAAAAAGAATTAATGATATTTAGTTATATAAACAAAATATCGGATGAAGGCAATCCGCTAACTAAAAATCAGTTTGATGTCTATATATCAGTTTTGATCTTTTTGTCCCGATCCTGCTCTTAGAAGCTAAGAACCTGAAGTAAATAAAATAGTTCACGCGTATATCATTATTGTACAAATATCCGAATTATTTTTGAATATTATTATTATTATTATATTATATTATTAGTATATATTGCATATATTAATTAAATATTATATTATAATAGAAATTAACTGTTAAAGTAGCAACTAAGCAAACAGAATATTTACTAAAACTTGCTAAGCAAAAATTTTAAAATTTTTAAACAGATTCCATAATTTCTTACTTAAATGAATTATTTCCAATTTTGAAATGTGTGGTGTAGGAAAATAAGTTTGTCTCCATGTTGGAGTTAAACGTGATCTCTTATCTCAAACACGTTACCCGCTTCTGAAAAAAGCTTTTTAACTTTGGAAGACCCGTAGCTTTATAAAGTTGGTTTTAGAAGCGACTTGACTGGCAGCCCGGGCGGGCACACATGGCATCGTTTCCAGAGCCGTTAGGCACTTATCACGTATAATTCCAGTCAGTCGCTGCGATTTTTGGTAAATCCTCACACAAACGATTCGGGAATTAATTAACGGGCGGTGCTGCGCGGGAAGAAACTCACAATGCAACTGTTAATTACAAAACAACACTTTCTTTACAAAACACTAAATGGGTCCGGGAACAAAGGCCCTTCCGCACCAAACTGCTTTATAATGAGACGAATATTCAGGTTAACTTTATTATCAAGCGCATACGTCAACTACATCTGTAACATACTTCAATAAAAAAAGAATACATACTAAAAAGGCGGGAGTGTCACTCATAGTAATTCCACATCACACAAGAATAATTGAAACCATTCGACTGCGTATTATGAGCCGCTCAGAATATTTTCATGTTGAAAACAAAATTGGTTTTTGTAACCTAAAAAGAGTCGAGAATAGGAAAAACCTTGAAGAACACCAGACCGTACAAGGACTATCCACCTGGAAAACGTTCCAAACCCACCCAATTCGATTTTATGTATGAGCTAATTGTACTCCTGTGTTGATAATCACGAGATCAAGCCCGAATAACAGATGTCCTTCTCATCCATATCTTTTTTATAAGTAATGTAGATAATATTCTAATGCCCGATTACATTAATCCAGTAACGAGGAGCTAAATTGCTATCATCTGGGGCAAAACTATTGGAAACCTTTATCAATTTACAATGATTCCATCCTAGTGAGTGTCTAAAGTGATTTAATTTCTTATTACATATTATGAGCCAAAGAAATCAGTTCACTAAAGAAGTCTTATTATGTTGGGAACCTAAGAATATCTTTACAGGGATCAACAAATAACATTGCGTCCTTTCCCTTTTTTTCTTTTTGAAGAAATTACACAGATATTTATCACACATGTGAAAATACGTGAATTCCTCATAATCATAAATTGTGTAAATCTAAGAAATTTCCATTTTCGTGGGATTATATATTGTATATATTATTTATTAAATATAGAATAATAATTATAACACTATTTAATATACATATTATGTTATTTGATACAAGCATAGATGTGTTCCAGTTCATCTTAAAATGTCTTATTTGAATTTTTGGATAATAATATTTTTTATAAAATAAAATTTACAGGTGGTCCAATAAATCAATTTTCGGATTAAAGTATTACAAAATTATCATCTCATTTAAATATATTCTCTGTATGGAAAGTGTAAGATGCTAATAAATTATCATGAATTAAATTTTCACGCATTAATTATATTATTATACTACACCAGAATTGATTCCTATTCACCTGACAATATTGAACTTTTAATTTATCTTAGCTTTATTAATTAAGATAAATTAATAGCACTAATTCGGATGTTTTCAAACTGTATTCTCAAATTTAGTTTTGTGTATGGGATATCAACTTTTTAGATCTCTAATTAATATAAATAGTATCCATATATTGTTATAAAGTGTGTAAAAATTTATTTATAATTAATTATTAGAATTTATAAAAATTTTATTTGTCATATATTACTTTTTTCTAAATTAATTTGCATAATATTCCATGTTAATATAAATTATCATTATAATTTATTTATTGGAAAAAAAATTCTGATTCTGATGATGGTTTTCCTGACATTACTACAGAAATAACTGTAAGTAACTTTGATTTTCTATATCCATAAATTATTAAATACACTATTTATATTATATTATTTAAACTATTATTAAAATTGATCCTTATTAACATTTAAAATTATTATAATATAAATAATTAGTTTGGAAAACACAGACGTAAATTAAATAATGAACCTGTTTTACTTCGCCTATCGTACGCTTCAACTGAATCCGCGTTTTTTCCGAATATCAATTTTTGATAAGCGAATTGTAAATAAAAAAAATAATAATGAGAATAATATTTTATTCCGACATTTTAATTCCTGTCTCTAGTCCTAACTTCTTATTAAGTTACTATTAGATGTATTGAGAAAAAAATATAAGTAAAATGTAATGAAAATATTCTGTAATTATAAGATTCATTAAAATTAAAAAATAAACACTTGCATATTCGAGTTTTTGAAAAGTCCTTAAATAGCATTGTTACATTGATTATTATATATTAATTATTGTATTCAATTAATAATAATTATATAATATATTATATAATATTATAATTATTATTATTTATAATTATTATTATAACGTAAATATATAATATAATATTAGATATTATTTAATTTAATTATTATTATATATATTAATATATATATACCTTAATATAATATAATATGATATATATTATATAAATATTAATAATTATTTATATTATTATTTAATAAATATATAATTTATTATATATAATATAATAATATATATTATATTATAGAAAATATTACAAAATAATAATTATAATATTACATATAATACCGATTATCTACATCTATCGAAATATAGTTCATTATTATAATTAGGTAATATATATATATATATACTATAATATATATATATATATATAATTATAATATATATATATATATATATATATATATATATATAAATATATTTATATAACATAAACATATCACACCAAAACATTTTTTTTTTAAATAAAGAGCTAAGTTGTTAGTATTTTTTTTTTTTTTATTTACAATAACATGTAACAGCGAACCAAGCTACACGTCCAAAGCAATTAGCTTGATAGACTGAATTAATGTCCTGCGCATTATAACATAAATAATATAGTATCGTTCCGTGTTGGTTCAAAACAAATTTTAATGTATAATTAAATTTTTAAGTAGTATTTTATATGTTATATATTTATTTGGAGGAGTCGTAGAAAAACACAAGTCTAAAGCTATTATTCATTGACATTCCAAACGTAATTTTTCTATCATAATTATGACTGAAACGTGGTTGTTTAACGCCTAAAACCAAATTTGAAAAAAAAAAGAAATTATGACAATACAACTTAATTAATTCAGATAATCAATAATTATATCTTACACACGTCACCTAATTGAGTAGTACTTTATATTTACGAGTAAGCTCTTCGATATGTCGTATCATAACACTAAACTTAAAATTTATTTTTTTTTTGGCATTTTTGAATGCTGTATTTCTTTACTTAAAACAAGCAAATACCAAGTCAATATTGCAGGTGAAGGAACATCCATTGGTATTATATAATGTAGTGAAAATTTCAGATTTTAGCCTTTACCCTCAATCAGAGATATTAATGTTTAAAGTTACGATTATTCCGAAAAATTAATGTTTTGTGAACACCGTAAATTTTTTTAAAAATATTACCAAACTTCAAATTAAGATTTAAGTTAAACCCTTCTTTAGTATGTATCATCACACAAAATTTTATATCGTTTAAATTATTTTCCTTCTTTAATATACCCACGGAAAAAAGTTTTTCGACGTTTCAAAATCAATTTATGATTTCATTTTCAAGACAGTTTGAAATATTTTCTCCAAAAAAAAAACAGTATTAAAGACCAAATGTACCTTAAAGTATCCCTAACAAACCACTAGCTATGAAATTTGTTATAAAGATAAATACCAATAGATTATGACTTTAAAATGTTACCTACTATTAAGTTGATAAATTTGCTTCCATAGTCAAAGCATTTATGTTCACCCTGTATAACAATCCAAGTATAAGATAAATCTATCAAAAACATGAATATAATATATTATTATTGAACTTGTTAGGGATAACATTAACGCCATGCAAAATATAAAAGTTTTATAAAAATTATCGACGGCTATATCAGCTATAGTAACGAGTAAAAAAAATGGTATTAACCCATAATAGAAGTAAATACGAGAGTAAGGCAGTAGGGCAGAATCTCTTTAGGGGGTTTGCAAGGGTATAATGATATTATAAATATAATATATTTATATATATATAATAATATATAATAATATATAATATATATAATATTATATATAAATAAAATATATATATAATATAATATAATATAATATATATTATTAATATATAAATATTATATATATATATAATAATAATATATATATATTATATAATATTAAAATATATAAATTATATAATAATTATATAAGAAATGTAATAGTTCGTAATTAATAATTTACTGACTTCATGATCAGCGTGAGTGTTGTTAAATGTTATCTAAGGATCTTTTTACAATGGTTTATTCCAGATCTAATGAAAGAACATATTCTCCAGAAAAACGTCATCTGGAGCAAAAATGTATGTTTCAATTTTGTATGTGTTTATCGCCAAAATTTTAGGGAAGATGACCCTAGAAGAGGATATTATTAAACGGATAGGCAAGTGCCCCCCTGCCCCGCCCCTGGATACGCCACCAAAATTAAAGAAAGAATGAATGTTTAATACAAATTGCCAGCATGGACTGACGACGCATCCAAAGATTCATCTCGTACGGGCCGATTAATCTGGTCCAGGTACTCAAAATTGATACTCTTATCACCTATTGGGTGATGATTTAATTAATTTTTTTCAATCGAAGCTGTTTTTTGACAGAGATTCGATTTGGCAAAGCAATCTGATCATAGCAAGTTGAGGCACTACGAGCTGTTTCTTGGAAAACTTAACCCAGCTTCCTGTGCTATTTAGTAGTGATTGCTGCTTTTATTAATAAATTTATTGAATCCGCTTATCCAAATTTTGCTGCAGAACTAAAGGGCACACACTAGTTCTATGTTATGACAAATACAAACTCTAGAGAGACTCACTTGTGTTCAGACAAGTTTTGTAAGTGATCTAAGCAAAAATGAGCTACACTGCGTTTTTCAGAGCAGCCCCGTGAGTGCTAGCCCGTGTGCAATATAAATACGACTCTAGGAAAACTCTCAGAATATTTGAGCAAAGAAAAAATTACCAAACAAGAGAACATGAGAGTTAACTTATGAAATTTTCTTATACCTGTTACACGGATTTCTAGCCGAGCGCGACTCATAATCGGTTCAGCTGGCATTGTAAGCAAACTCTTGTTATACTTCTATGTATCATTTATATGAAAATGAACGATTATATAGTATCCTTAAAAAAAGTTAACTAAAATATTAAAAAATTTGGCAAGTCATTTCCAAAAGTCATTTTGTAAAAAGGAGATTTGTTCTTGTTTGATTTGCGCAGCCCGCCAGTTATTAATTCTCTCGAAATCGAGTTAACAACGGGCTGACTGTGACGTTTAACGTAGACGTATTAAGTGCGAAACGCTCTGGAAACGATGCATGTGTGCCGCCCGGGCTGCAGTCTCGGGGTTCTGGAAACGCAGCTTATGTAAGGTGTAGCTAAATTCTGAAAAGTTCTGGTTCCGGCCGGAATTTCAGGTTGCCGGGAAAGATCCGTTCCGGCCGAACCAAAATTCTGGTTCCAAGTACATCCTCAGACCATAACCATCTTAACATTACTTTCATTTATCTCCATTACCCCTTTCTTCACACCACACAACTCGCTAATACGTTCATTCTCCTTTTTAACTTCTCTTACAACTATTATTGTATTAATTATATTTATTATTATTATTATTATTATTGATTATTAATTATTATATTATATTATTTATTATTATTATTATTATTATTATTATATGTTATTTCCTCCCTAAGATAATAAGTTCTTCGTCGGCAGGGTCTTATCGATAGGTTGAAATTAATTACCATTCATTGTGGAAAAGTTTAGACTAATAACTTGAATATATGCCAAAAATTATAGAGTTATCTAAAACTGCAAATTTAATGACCATAACTTGACCCCTTCCTACCTCTCTGCCCCCTACCATATCTCATAGTCCCCACCTCGCGGTAATAATATGGAAAAAGTTATACAATCCCTCACACACCAAGTATTCTCTTCAAAAATTATTATATTTTGAAGAAATGAGACAATTCTTAAAGGGGGTTACTTTAAATATTAGGTATTCTCAGAACCCTATAACCATGCTTGGTTACATTGATATTATTTAATATTTCTCTAATTTTTTTTTCAGTTTATTTTATATCCATATTATGTAAATTTATATAGCCTTGATTTTTATAAGGCTACGTTATAATTTTAATTGGATTGCCAATTAATATTCTGGGAAGATGTAATAGAGAATACTATTTATATTTTATAGTAAAATTTTTTTTATCATTTTGTTTATTAATTTAATTTATTTATTTAATATATGTATTAATTTATTACAAGCTATTAAATTTGATTTTTAACGACTCTCATTATTTTATTACTGTTTAACGGCTATTTCTAATTCACGATAACATTAACGTCATTATAATTCAAGATTAATCCTAGCGTGCGGTTGCTAATAATCTTTGAAAATATCTGTTTGGATATCCGGTTTCACTAACTTCTACTAAGCTTAACAACCATTAAAGCCAAAAACCAGCCTATCTCGTGCATGACTCGTAGTTTTTATAAAGTTTAGCGTAAGTCTAAGAATTGTTTATGAACATAAATACAAGACGATGATATAAAAAAAAAAATATATATCAGATCTCAAGGGTTTTATCTACTAAGTTATCACTTCTTATCAATATAATACCATGTAACGTCATATTCCAGGTAACACTTGGATTGACTAACAAAATATTTATGGATAATCGGAGTTCTGTGTAGCATTACATATTGTTTAATAATCTTCAGTAATAAGGTCTTCAGCTTAACACAAAAATGTCCAAAATCAAAGAAATATGAAGAAGGTAACCTAGTTGAAATTTAAAAGTTAGTGGATTCTTCTATCTATTTTGCATTATACAAGCGTACTTAATAATTAGATCCAACAAACTTTTCTCATGACTCATATGATTAATTCGACGACCTAAAACTTCCCAAACTATATCCACTCTGAATATTTAATGAATAGAGCTTATCCACTATCAGAAACAAATTCACAATATGAGTTCAAAAAACGTTTGTTCTGTTGAATAAAAGCACTCACCGTCATGTGCCTCAGGAGTTGGCAACTCTTAGTTATTAATTTTACTCATATTCCACGTTCTAAATATTATATTAAAAATATATAAATTCTTATTATATTATGTAGTATATATATCAGAGTGTATTTATATAAGAGGCATTTATATATATATGGAATTAAGGTGATAACCAAAATAGTGAGGCACAAAAAGATAAAGCAAAATCGTTACAATTTATTCCACTCTTGTTATGATTATTAATTCCACATATATTTATCTTAAAATTATATAAGAATTTTTAACAGATCAATAAAAGACAACTTCCATATATATATATAGGATATATGAGGAACTGATGGAGTATCTTGTCTTATTAATTATAAAGAAACATCGCTTGAACTCATAGAGTGAGTTCGCTCATAACACGAAAGGGCACTTCTGCGATAATAAATTTTAAATTTTGTTATTATTTTTAAACTCATTACCCTTACAATTGTAACTAATTCGCAAAACATATACTTCTATTGTTAATACCAATATAGATATATATTAATTATGACTCATTGCATTTGTGGCTTATGAAAAATCCCGATATACACTTGCATTATCACGTTTCTGACAAGAAGGGGTCCCCTGCTTCTGTTTCCCTCAAAATAATTACTCGAAAGATAGACATAGAAACAGACTATTGAGTTCTAAACTTATCCTTTGAAGCTGCACGAGCAAATGTATATCTCTATTATCATCTATTAAAGATAATATTAGAATATTCATAGTTATACAAACAATGTAATTGACTACCTCATGTTTTAGTATAATTGGCTCATAATACTGGACTAAATCGGAACGTTATACAGCGTATCCAATATAACCAATCTCAGATAATGTTGAACTCTTGATAATCTCATTGACAAGTTTCTTTATACTCACCTCCCACGCTCCACCTCATCAGTTGGCTACTTTTGTTCAAACCTCACCTAGATACCTCCCAAAGTGCCCACATTACTACCACCGTATCCCAATTCATTGCCCAAACAAGACCAATCAACAGCCACCCAATAGAAGAATATAGAAGAACTCACTTTAAGAATACTGCTCTCCCCGCAGCTAGTGCGGCTACGAATCCATTCTCCGATCACAAATAATATTTTGTGTGTGTTTTTCCAAATGTGCTCCCATTACTAATCTATATATCAACATGAATTTTAATTAGAACAAATCGTCAATCCACGAAAAGCACACTCCAAATGTAACAATTGAATTCAAACTTAATACACCTCAGTGTGGGTGCTTCTTAAGCGAGACTTCAATCTCTTTCATAGCATAACTATTTGCTAGAATAATGAGCCATGACTGTCTCATCTCGAAGGTATATTACTTAATATCGGGTTATCTAAGTTTATGTATATAGCGTGCCTATATAGTGTGCACTATATCTTGCATAGAACTCTTCTGACGTCTTTGCTTCCCGGGCCATCATTTTCGAATCTCCTCTATACTTTGTTCTGTTATTATATTATACTCTAAGCAGATACGATATATCCAATTTATAACGCCTTGGGTAACCCTGTTGTTATTTTAGTCCTACGATTATGGAAACTATAGATTCTCTGTCGATGTTATTAACTTAATGAGATCTTACAAGATGCGTGAGCGCAATCTATAATCATTAGAGTCAAGTATTGTATCAATGAGTTAACATAAATATGTGCACGTAAGCCATTACATATCATTTAGCCTGTTTGCGCTCAACCATATCATCTTCGAAGCTAATCAGAGCATGTATCCTATGGTCGTGACCTCGAGATCCTCCAGTCCTACAGCCAAGAGCAACACAAAAAGGAACCCGAATACCTTATAATCCAGACCGGCTGAGCAATTCCCAAACTTTGATGATATCGACCCCAATATGAATTATAGATATATTTGCAAATACATTTATCTGACCGCTGACACAGAATCTATTATGTTAGATTATGCACTAGAGTGTATTGATTGATGTGTTAAAGAATGGAAAGAGACCCTGAGAGTCACAATCGCTCATTTGTGGTGTTTAACAGCTGGACTGACCATCGAGCTGCTCTCATCTTAACGCTGTTACGTTCAATCTAATGTGATGAATTAAGCCTCATTTAGTAGTAGACCCATTTCCCCTATAAGAAACGTTCTACAAAATTACAAATAATGAAATCATTGAAACATTTAGAAATACTAAAAACGCCAAAAGGTAGATGGGCAATATTACCCTAAAAAATTAAGGATCATGAAAACTATACCACTGTCTCTTTAATAAGCAGTCTAAAGTATAAAAATTTCAATGATCCAAATTATCCGTATTCGTTTATGAAGGTTGTTCCATAGGATTGTGTCTTAAAAGAGACAGTGTAAGTAAAAAGAATACATATGAGATGCCGTACTCCCGTCTATAGCAGTATGTCATTTTTATTTCACACACAGAATCAAAACTACTACACCATGTAGCAAGTATAATCCTAAGGTTACAAAGAGATGCTGCGATTCGTGCGTTCGTGCTAATTCTCCAATAAACAAAGAAGACTCTCCGTCGGCGATAATCGAGACATAATCATCCAATCACTAAAAATATTGAAATGAGAATAAAGAAAAAACTATAATAAAAAAATAACAACAATAAAAAAATACATCCATACTGTCGCGCAAAATGAACAATCAACGTATCTTTTCATTCAATAATAATTTCCACTTAATTAAAAATAACGGAAAATTTATTTCATTGCTATTATTCTAAATGTGCATACTATCCAAACAATAATAGAGAATCTGAAAATGACCCAAATCATATACACAACATTTCTTGAATTACCCTACGAAACTCAGCATCTCCCAATGCGCCGAAATCAAAAACAAAAAACATAGAAGCAGTAGCTTACACACGGACGAAAAAAAGCAACCCCCACGTAAATCGTACAATAGGAACAATCCAAAACAAGACTGAATCCCAACATATTACTGATTCATTGGAAATATAATATTGGCAAACTATACCTATTTTAATTATACCAACCAAAATCCAACCTTTCGGAATAATGCTTCACTAGATAGTCATTTTCATCTTATTTTCATCATAAAATAGTATCACTAGTTATCCCATAAGCATTGTTATTTTTCCTCCACAGATTGAGCATATACTTAATTTAAAAATACAGATCGTAAACGTATTAGCAAAAAAAACTATTACTTAATATGAATTTAATATTGAGTGGTAAATTTTCTTTTTCATCAATAGATTTATAAGTTTTATGTATTTATTGACTATAACTTTTAATTAAATGCATATAAAATATATATAAGTGCTAAGAAATAAACTTCTTTCTAAAATTAATATAGTACTGAAATTAATAACTATATGACATACTTATAATCTATTTATTCACGTAATATATCAATCTCAATACTTTTCTATAGTTTTCATCCTGTTTACATCTTCTCTTATATAGATACGTTTCGTGCTCCTTGGTATTAATAGGTAAGAAATAAATTATATGTAAATTTCACTGGATAAGGATTTAACAACTTGAAAGTAGCATAATATAGCTTTCATCACAATTAAAACCCCTCAATGGAAATAATTCACATTCACAAATAAAAAGGAAAAAAATTATCTTAATATATTTAATTCTAGGTAAAACATTATACTATTTAAGTCACTAGTTGTATACTATTATCCTTTCCTTCCTATTCCCCAGAATAGGGAGCTGATCAATATATGCACTGACAACGTGTAGAAATATTACATCCCTACACGATAAAAATCTACAGAGCTTGTATAAAAGAACCCTGAATAGCACAGCTCACGAAATAAAGAGATATATCCTATCCTCCCTTCTTTAACCATAATCCCCTTTTATCCGATAGCAATATGTAGCACTCCATCAATCTCAACCTTTAAGAAGTATTTTAAGTGTAACTCTACACTGCAAGGACTCTCACCTATAGTGCAGTCATCATAGTCAATCTGGTACTATCCGACACGCACATAGCAAAGTAACCTACACAACAGAACCTACACCTACTCAATCCTTCACACAAAACTCGCATCGCTTCCTTATGATTAGAATATTTCATTATTTTACTGCCCTCGTCTGCTCACAAATACATCCTTACTCCTTCGATGCATATCATTTTAATGACTCATACTCCACGTTTGTGCGTTTCTCTCTTATCCAACTCTATCAAATGCCAATCTATTCTCACTTTACATGTCCGGCGACTAAACAATCATCTTCCATCCTTGTAAATTTTGACTAAGTTTATTCTTTTCATGTACTCATTGTACTTTCGCCCTTTCGCTACAATTAATAAATCTAATGCTTACACGGCGCATCACAAAATTTTTCCTTATTGAAATGCATTCCTCATCATTATCTAATTCTTCACCCTAATCCTCGCGTCCAATACCCCACAAGATTATCCAATCCTGAAATACATCTATTGTCCTAAGAATCATTTACCTCTTATTCTGGTTACATCATAGTAAATTCTCACTTGAACTTAATTTAATAGTATGGTAACTAAAGTAATCAGCTTCATGCAAAACTCATAGCTTTATACGTCAAGAATTATTTCAGTCACCTTTACTTTCCACATATGGAATTAAACTAGCAATCTCAGTCTATCTATGAATGTTTTATGTATTAATTGATTTCATAACTTATTATTCACACACTTGCTTGAATCAATCCGTTATCCTCACAGTTATTTAAAATACACATATCTAAAGACAAAATTATATCACTAAATATTATAATGTACTGGAACTATTATTGTATCTCTATTAACATCAAAATAAATGATAACTTCCTACACAGCGAACCCTCCTCACTCACTACCATATACTATTACTCTATCTCACAACGCCTTCTCTATATAACACAACGCTATGTAATCCACATGTGACCAAAACACTCGTGAACTACTACCAGCCCTGTCAAACATACTCTTCAGATTACTAGCACCAACGAGAAAACCAAATGAATACCGTTCATTAGATACAATAAGCAGTATCTCCATCTCACACTCTCGTTCACCTTTCCTCATTCTAAGCACCTTCCATCCTGGTACACACCTCCATATAATTCTACTATACATAACCTTATATACCATGCATATACAATTATATAATAAACATAATCTCAGTGTTTATAACTATTTATCTACTTGCGCGCACTCTACGTACTTATAAATTAAAATCACATTAATTACTTTACGACTGTAATTTATCTATAACACGCTTATCAACATTATCTTACTCAAATTTTTATATATTATTTAACTTGTTTGTATTTTACCTACTTCGTATATCCTACTAACTCAAATAACAGCGCATTATTCCACATAATATAATTCATGCCCTGAAAGATGAGCTTGTTTATCCTATGATTTCTATTATACTTAGTGAGCGCTTTGTAACTTTACAAGTAAAACCTAATACCAATTAATGATCTCATTCTAGTCTCACCTACATTATATTTGCTACAAATTCCAATATTTTTTAAATCACCTTTAGTGTAGCCTATACGAATTTCCTTGCATGCCTTAATCTTATGATTGCACTTCTCTGCATCTTTTTCATCACCAATTCTAGCTCCTTTCTATGAGTCAACGTCCACGTACCACTTAATAATAATATAAATAAATATATAAAAATAATAAAAAGAATATATAATTTATATATATATAAATTATAATAAATAAGTAATATATAGTTGAATATATAATGAATAATTAGGAATTTTATTGATGAGATGGCGACCCTATATACTAATTAACACAAATAATTAATGATTAATCATCATACTTCCGCACTCAAAAAAAAGTCATGAAGACACCGAATTCGATAACTTAATCATTGGAAGCCACGCAGCTTTTCTATTTCTTATCACAGTCGACCTCAGATTTTTTTCTCACCTCCAAGTCCGCACTCACTCTATCCCGAGCATTCGAATTCCATGCCAATATGACGTCTCCCAATGCTTTAGCGTCCGATTATTGAGCGACTTGTGCATGTAATTAGTATACTTTTACTTCAAGAGATATCCCTTCTATACCGTAGTCTCTTACTACCAAACTTATCTCTCTTCTATAGTATCTTTCTCCTATTTAGTAGTTTTGCCCCTACTATATATGATGTTATTCCTTATCATCCCATCATCGTATATTCATTTGGCCATCTATCTCTCTCACTCTATGCATCCTCTTACTCAGTATAATTATACCTATATATATACGTAATGTTATAGTAACTAAACAATGTGCGACATAGTTATACTTATAGATACTATGTATGTCATGCGTACTTAACATAGTTATTATAAATATAGCCTATATATACATATTATCCATATTATTCGGCTCTGCCCGATCGCCGTAATCATTTCTCTTTATCTGTTTCCGGTCCCAAATGTATGAATATCGCTTTATAGTTCCAGCGAACAATGCTTCGAGGTAGACGAGAGAGATATTGTTACACTTTATCCCAAAGACAGTAATATGATTGTATTCTGAAACGAGACACAAAAAATATGATATTGCCTCCGCTTGTAGCACTCGATACCAGAAATGAAGAGGGAACAATGTAAGTGTACTGTTTGTGTTTTGAGATATATCCTCTTCTTGTTATATATGTGTTAGAATAGCGTACTCGAAGCCTCATCATGACAGTTGCATCTCGCGAAGCATCTGTAGGAGGGAGAGAAGGAGTTGCAATTTAATGAGTGATCCGTATATTTAATTTGGCGACAAAACTATGCCCATGTGACATTCTGTGGTGTGGAGTCTAGAATTCTAATTGCGTTAAATCTAAGTATTCAAAAAGTAAAAGAGTATGTAGTTTGTAGGTGGTTATACAGTCAATCCCATGCCCTGAGACAAGTGTAAAAGTACAGATACGATTGATGGATAATTTCATTTTGAATGCATGCTTACTGGATGGTGGTTACAGTATATATCTTACAGTACCAGTGATCGATGATATGGCAGCAACTCCTGGCAACCCCCTGAGAATGGATGGATACTAGGCAGATCTCCCTAAGAAAAGAGTTCTATAGATCTTTTTTATGAGTACACGTACCGATAGGGCGAGTTACGAGACTGCTCGTTGTAGCAGGCTCAGAGTCTAGCGACAAGACCGATGTATCACATCTCGGAAGATAGTATGTTTATTCCGTGTCTATGATTAGAATTCTTCTGATGAAATAGAATGCAATCCGTCTTTTGTGACTTAAATTAATTACTCTCTCCTTCACATCAGCGCTAAGCCTTCTCTCTAAATCAATCAAAAATATTATCACATCAATATAGAATAACCGCACCCAGAAAGTATATATCTATGAACCATTTGTGCTATACTCACGCTATGAGAGGTTAGTCGATGGATCAATTCATCTTAGGATTTATGTTCTCTCGTCTAAAGACAAACGTGCACGAGAACCAGAGCTTACCTAGAGTTCGGATTGCATGTCCCTCAACCTACATCAGTTCGGTCATGCGCTCTTACTTAACGTATTAGCAACTTTATCGAACACAAATATGGGTTCCTAGTAAAATTTTAAGGCTTAAGAGGAGGCTAGACTGTATGTGAGTATGTACACGGTGGATACGAAAGATGATATGGCTAAAATTTAAGAGAGGAGAATGAGTAAGTCCATGCACCACGAGAACTATGAGTCAACGTTATTCTAACGGTACGGCATCGCTTCTTACGCTGAGCAGCAAACTTCTTGTTATTAGTAACACTATGTAGATTCATCGAAATATTGAAATCATTGTGGTTAACAAATCTGATAATTGTGGCGAAATAAGTAACGAGCAAAAGCCCATAATTTTTCATTTACTTAGTTGAGCCCACGGACCCCAGTAATGGATGTGTTAAAAGTAGGAAAGTAAGATGTAAAGCGAATGTTGGCAATAATCAAGTAGGTTTGATGCTACATATCGGTGTTAACAGTAAAAAAAACCGCTGATGTTTGAATGCTATCTTAAAAGCAAATGATCGAATTTCAAAAGAAAGATGCTTCGGAATTAGACATTAGACGGATGTGGAAATACATGCCTAAAATGTGCATAAACGTACAAGCGTAACATATATACCAAGAAGCGTCAAATACATGATACAGCTTTGGTAAGGAGATATATGAGGAAACAATACAAGGAATAGAGCTCTCTATAGAAGGAAAGCGCACTAGAAGGCAGAAAGTAACTGAGAATCAAGAGCGGATCTCCGAGATAAATTCAAATAAGAATGAGGCATATTTTACCTAAAAGATTAGATGAATGGACGCTGAGGGGCGAGTCTCAACGTGCTAATCAGTAACATTTCGAAAATCGCACCAATTGAGCAATACTTGTGAAAAGGTGATAACAGTGAATGGTAAAACGTTCTTGATAGTGCAAAATTAGAGATCGTATTTTTGGAGAACTTTTAAGAAATTAGAAGTAATAGGTAGAGTGAGAAATCTGAAGAATGGTAAATCTGCAGCTATAGATGAAATTACTAGTGAACATGATCAAGAGCCGGAGCGAGATGGTGTATTGGATGGAGGGTTGTCTAATTAAAGCGTTCCGGTGACTTATGCAGGGTAAAGTTCCAAGACGAATATGCGAGCGAGGCATACACTCGTGGTAATGTACCCTTATTATTGAGAGAGAGTAAAGTAGACCAACGAAATTTGACATCGTATTACGGCAATAGTTTATTGAGTTCGTATACGGCCAAGTATTATTCGAATTCTATGGGCTATAAAACGAGTGCGATTTTCGCTATCTACTTGGGGCCGAGACTGATACATTCCACGATGGAAGTGATAATATAGTATGCCGTTTTGCAGCTGCCTGGCACTCATTATTAAAATGAATCACTGAGTTAAGATTCTTAATTTATATTCAAATCTTTACTTGTATAACAAATGTAGTTTGTGAGAAAATTATGATCGAGTTGAACAAGAAGGAGAATAGAAGAAAATATAAATGATTTAACAAGCAATTATGAATACTATCGAATAGGCGTATATGACTTTTAGTATTACATATGAGCGCATGCTTACAATTTAAAGCAAATACGTTCGTTTTATACTTCGGTGAGGAGATAGATGCGTGTCTTCGTCGCTTTGTCTTAACGTAGTTTTGGTTTCTTTGGCTAGGATGAGGCTTTATCTCGACATTTTTCTACTGCGGATATACCAACATATGTTGCTTATGCCTATATATCACGACGCGTTAGTCAAAGCATCCAATAAATTGGGTGTTATGACCTGAAGTTCCCAAAATGTAAATTCTTTTCTCTTACGGAAAATGTTTATTAAGAGCGGCGTTAGTCGAAACTTGCCTACAAACGTTTGATTTGTTAAATTGAAGACTGTTCCCTTCACAGTGGCTCATCGAATGACATTTTATTATGAGGTATGGTTTTAATGAGAACATAGTATTACCATCATGCAGAGACCTGTGTGATTGTGTTCAGAGTAAATGAACGTATAGGACGCTGTATTCAGACTCTCATAGACCTAAGCAGAATATGAGAGTCGAAGCTGAGAGATGCGTAGACAGAGGTGTCGCTATCTATTTCCTCCTTATTATTATGCGAAGTATTGATTTTGGTTGCTGTGTGGCGAATCTGAATAGAGTTTTAAAAGAGGATTGCCACGATGAAAGACCTCGTCGTGCTAACTCGATCTCGTTACAGTTTTCCTGGCTCCTTTTTAAGATATGATTTAAGTGATTAAGGTTTTTTCTTATTGGTTGTTTTGATTTTTAAAATGTGAATAAAAAATGCTATATTAACTTCTTTTTTATTACTTCTCGTGCGAATGAGTGACTTTATATAGATTCCACAGAGGCATTCAAGTGCACTCTCGTAGTGTGAAAGTTACTTTAGAGTGTCAAATGGTGGAGCAGCGTGAGAAAGCAAATTCGATCCTAGATACTATTATTCCTCTAGTGGTATAAGCCTATGAATGAGAAATAAAAATAAGTTTTGGACTTACGGATGTATTAGCCCAGAGTGGGTAGAGGCAAAGTTACTACTTACATGTTTGCTTCAGTCCGATTGATAATTTGGCCGTGTACAATGAACAAATATATAGCGTTTCGTCTAGGAAATGCCAAACTAAAAATCCGCTGTTTTGTTTAAAGTTGAATGTAAATGGTACTTATAAAAAAATTTTTTCTCACTTGTAGTTCTTGTGTAGGAGTTTATCAATAAAACACTTAGAATTAATGCTACGTTAGTTATTGAAAAAGATTAGCCCCCTGTTTTTAATTACTCGCCCAATACTACATAAGTGCCCAGTGATACTATGGTTGAAATAATAGTTATTTATCTATAGAAGTCCAATAGTTGTTTTACGGGCCAATTGGACAAATCTTATGAGGCATGCCAGGTGTATTCGGGAATTAAGGAATTGAAGAAAATAGAGAAAGGTAAGTATGAACCACTAGTACGAGAAAGAAAGCAATGTTTAAAGTAGGATTATAATCACTAAATTATATTTATGAGGCTACTTTTTCAAAAAAAAATCGTTTGATTTTTGTTTTTCTGTAATCATGTATGGGAGAACTGAAATAGAATAGTATGTTTGATGATATGGGTGGTTCATTGTGGAAAAAGTCTTCTCGACCATGTAGTCTCTGAAACCGTCATTTTGATTAAAGCTGTTTAATATTAGTTACTAGTTGAAAGAGCTGTGTGTTTTGTGAACTTTCCTCACGACGGCACTGCGATCTGCTGACCGACCGTCTGGCCTTGTAAAGAGGTTGAAAAACTAAGTCAGGGAACGAATGATATATGGATTCGAGAGGAAGAATGGTAGATCGGCCATAGGCGATCACAGGAGCCGAAATAAAGAAGAAGATTTCAATGATATGCGAACAAGATGAAGCATTATTGTTGCACTGGTAGATGATATTTTTGGTTTTCTTGATATTTTTTTACCTAAAAATAAATTTCTCAATAGATGCTTGATGGATTCCACTGTGCCTGAGAGCAAGAAACCACTCACCACTATGTACTGTATTTTCTCTAATTAGTTGAGTGTCTCTTCGCACTTTTGAAAATTTGTTCCAATACCAAATATTCTCAAAACATACTGCACATCACAAGGGGAAAAGTTTCCCCATGATGCTCTAAGGGTGGTTTCTGTCTTCTGATCTGTACTCAAATAATGTACAGAGGAGTTAAAAATGTGATAGGCTGGCTTTCTTTTCTAGACCGTATTCTTCTCATGTTCCTCCTACTGCTTTCCTTTATTCCGCACCTGTACCAGACTCCTACTATTATGCTCTACTCTCTCCCTCTGTAAGGGCAGAGAGGTGAGCAAATAGGTAAGCAAAGATAAGAGATCACGATTCTCATCTATCTTAGTCTACAAGAACTTATTATAACGCATACAAGTTAAGAATGAAAAAATGTATTCGACTTAATACAGCGATCTAATAACAGTATGTAATACGAGAAATATATGAAATTTAAAATTAAAAAGAATATTAGGAGAATATGATATAACATTTAATTATAGTATATAATTTAAATTATGAGTGATGTAATAATAAATTATACATAATTGTAAAATATATAATAAAAGTATATTGACAAATTATTAGTGCATTGTAAGTCATAAATAAATAGAGGATCTAATAAAAATTTTACAAAAATATAGTTACTGTCAGTATGGATCATTTATAGGTAAGATATATATTATGGTAATACTACATCCTTTCCTCAGATTCGCTTCCCAAGATTATATGGGCTGAGACTTTCACCCCGCAATACACACGGAAAAACAGTATAAGAGTAGAATAGTATAATTGATGCAAGTTTTTATATTAATCAAACTTTTTCTCACATTACATCACACATATGATATATGTAGTTTGTGAAGCTGGAGCAAAGGGAAGTGAGCGCCATTCACGTAGATATAAATAGCCAATATTATGAATGTAGGCTAATTAAGACCGAATATGTATAGCTGAAATCCCCTAAGTTGAGAGCTCGTGCAAATCTAAGTAAATCTAGAAAGTCCCATCCTAGGTGAGACGTTGACACAAAGATGAAAAGTACCCGTGCACAAAAAAGCATTAATCTACATAATGTATCAAGACATAAGTTTGGTTATGCTCAGTTCAATGTGGGTAATGTATATAGCCGGAGGACAGGCTCACCAGAACAATCTCCACAAACTACTCTTCCACATCGTCTACAATGATGCTTTCTCTCGCCTCTTCCAAGTCACTTTACCGGACTCAATCCTCAAGCATTATTTCTGACTACGTTCCAGAGACACATCAGACGATACTTTAAAAAATACAAACTTCACGCTAATACCAACAGAGATCATCCATCTGTTATCCTATTTATGACCAAAGCCAATCTCTCGTAGCACTCACAGAGTTAGACATATTTTATGCCCTTTTTTCACATCACGAGTACCGGATAGCTTTAAATCTTTTACAGCATATTTTTCTATCATAAGGTAGTATAACCAATGTAATAATGGATAATAATATACCTCAGTAGAGAGCGGTATCCAGAGGAGTATATCGAAACATTTCTTTTTTAGCCAAAGTCTTAGTGGCGTGCATTATAGAGCCAGTTTAGGGTACGAGTTATCTCGCTAATATACTGCCAATCCGATTTTGAAGGCACTTGATGTGGCATTTCATACTGAAACTCACAGTCTTCAGCTATCAACATTTCATGTATATAAGAGTATAGGCTCCACTTTAATCATATATAGTCTTGTGTTATGATATTTAATGGAACAGGAAACATCTTACATGTGCAGGATAAATAGGAGAGAAGCTGAGATTTATTGCATGTACTAAGACAAACCTCTTCAACAAGTATTATACCCATTAACTCTTGTTGAAGTGCCCATATATCTAATGCTTTAAATTGATAACTATTTTTAGAAAGCACATATGAAATTAAAAACTTTCTTACTGTAAGCTTTGTTTCATGGAAGATCTATTTATTGGTTGTTCTTAACTAAGTTGGGACTGATACTAAATGGAGGTTTATACGAATTGCTTTTGGGGACTTATGACCACCTAGTGTCGTGTATGTATATATAATAGAGCACGCTCAGTTTTCAATGACCCCCAATATCTCTCAACATCCCAGATCACCATTGTGTTAATTGTTTGGTACGAGCAACTTCTAAATCCTCAAGTAAATTGGTGATAAAATTTAGATTATATTTTTTAATATCTTTAATTATTCAGCAACAACATTTCGACCAGCACTGCAACAACTTATAATTAATTTTTTTCCAGGTCCCTTTAACACTGGCCTATGTACACTGGTGAATACAACAATCCAAGTTCGATCACAAGCAATCCTAGTTAGAACTAATGTTTATCTGATTTTCTTTCATTTGTATATTTTCCTATCACAATTTCAAAAGCTCATGTTAAATAAACATTACTAAGTCTTTTCAGGATTATTGAAATTTCCTCCGTTTATGGTTAGTTCATGAAATCATTCCAGTATTCATTGTAATTATTCAGATAATCCACATCTAAGCAATATTGTAAATGACGTAATAAGCAGTCGTTTCAGGAACTCGAACAGCAGTTGTTTTATAATGGTAAAGTCACAGTTGTCCAATGGTTTATTATATGAATACATTATAGATCAAGAGACACATCTGACTTAAGAAAATTAGGATCCGTTTTATAAAAATTAGTAAATTACTCGTAAGTGAATTGTTGATTGACTAAAAAATATTACCGACACTTCATACAAGTAAAACTCCATGTATAGAAAATAAGATTTACTAATTTAAAATATTGCTTTTATAATTTATCTATTAAGTTAATTTAAGTTTTTTTACTATTTTCTATCCTCCGCTCCACTATTGATGTGAGTAGGTGTAATATAAATAAGTAATTTAGTAAGCAGAACTCGAAATGCATACATGAA